>NQII01000906.1:546843-629025 GCA_002778355.1 Clitarchus hookeri | reverse complement strand
GCCACAGGAAACAATTAGGTATTTTTATAAATGTTTTTAAAAGATAAATGAATACGAGAATCGTAACAAATGAGGCTTGGTGGCAATTTCCACCTGTCGTTTTGGATATGCAACCCCACCACTTTTAAATTCGGGTCGTTTTTCATGTGGATACGCACAAAGAAACTTTTGGTAAAAAGCAGGTAATTACAGGCAGACTGGATACGCAGGAAGAAATTTTGCATTTGTTTTGGCCTTCTCAGGACTTAGTTTGGATACGAAATCGACGACTTNATAAATGTTTTTAAAAGATAAATGAATACGTGAATCGGAACAAATGAGGCTTGGTGGCAATTTCCACCTGTCGTCTCGGATATGCAAACCCACGGCTTTTCAATTCAAGTCGTTTTTCATGTGGATTTGGGTGGATTTTATGTATCATTGGATACGTAATATAATGTTTTTTTGGTGATTTGGATACGCAATACGAAATAATCACCATATTGGCAAACAAAACTTGAACACAAATAAAAATAGAAATCAATAAATCAAAATATTAGTCAATAATACTGGATTCAACACCAGATATTTCCCACATTGACCAATTTAATTTCGTGATCCGATATATTCAAGCCAATGGTACGCCCGTCGATCGTTTTCTTAAATTTATGGCAAATGTCGGTCACAAATTACGAGACAATGCAGATGCTATTATTGAAACATTACTTTGACATGTTTGAAATTAATATATTAGACTGTAGAGGCCAGTCGTATGATAATGCCGCAAATATATCAGGCTTTTACAATGGATTATAGGCCAAAATAAAATTAATATCTCCCCTAGCAGAATATATACCCTGCTCCGCACATTCGCTTAACCTAGTGGGTGAATGTGCCACTGAATGCGCTCAAGAAGCTTGTTGGTTCTTTGGTCTCCTTCAAGAAATTTACACATTTTTTACAGATTCAACTCAAAGATGGGAAACTCTACAAGCACAAATACTACTAGATAATGGTAAAAAAAAAAAACTACTGTCAAAAATCCACCTGACACACGCTGGTCAGCTAGAGCAGATGCTTGTAAAAGTTTGAAAGAGTCATTTCCAGAAATTAACGATGTTTTGATTGATATAGAGAGCAATCCTGAGCAAAAACGTTTTGCTGTATGTGAAGCTAAAGGCATAATATTGAAATTAGAACTACTTGAAACTGCTTTCATGATCGTGTTTTGGGGTTTTATTATGGTTCACATGAACAAAACCAACAAAAAATTACAGTCCGTTTACATTGACATTTGTACAGTTATTCAAATGTATGACAGTCTTATTCACATAATTTCTGCAGAAAGGGAAAGTTTTAATAAATATGAACAGCAAGCCTTGGAGCTCTCATTAGTCAAAGAACATGAAAAGGACGCAAAGAGGATACGGAAGAGAAAGCTCACAGCAGATGAATCTGCCGAAGATATTACTTCTTCATTATCTGGTCGGGAAACATTCAGAGTGACAGTATATCTAGTAATTATAGACAGACTTGTGGTTGAACTTCAAAAGAGACGAGAAGCGTACAGCAATTTTTACAGTAAATTTTGGTTTTTAAGCAATTTGAACACTGAAGAAGTTCAAAATAAAGCATGTATGTTAGTAACAATGTATTCTGCTGATTTAGAAAAGTGCTTTGTTGATGAATGTATCCATCTATGTTATTATTTAACAACGATAGCTCCAGACTCAGAACTCCCCCGAACAACCAACGCGATTTTACAGGTTCTAAGAAATAAAGAACTTGAAACAATTTACCCAAACATTGACAGAGCCTTAAGAATGTGCGTATCGACGGCAGTCAGCAATTGCAGTGGTGAGCGGAGTTTCTCCTGTCTAAAGATAGTGAAAAATTATCTTCGCTCAACCATGACTGATAAGAGATTAAATTCGTAATAATACTTAACATTGAATCAAACTTATTGCTATCTTTAAACTATGACGATGTTATTGACAATTTCGCAAGACAAAAATGTACACGCAAATTTTTTTTATTTAATTATTTAATTTTTTTTTAACAATTTTAATTGAATATGATTAGCACAAATTTTTTAATAAATAATTCATTACTTAATTTTTTTATTTATCTAATATTAATAAATAGTTTTAAGTTTTACATAATGAATGATAACACACCATCATCTGTCAACACACATACACAGTCAGATCTGTTTCCCTGAGAGGCATCATGGATTTCCATGTTCGTTCTGTCTCTCTTGCTTTCTTCACTCTCATCACGTATTAAATTCACGCCTAAGGGTAAGTGCACGTGTCCTGGCCTACCTAAGTACCCCTACTTATAATATCTTGGAGTGACCGAAACCGTCTTCTCTTTAATATAGCAAAGTGTCAAGTGATGTCCTTCACTCGTTCACATATAATAGTATAATCACCAACTACCAGCTATGCAATGAGACAATTCCTCGTTCTTTCGAAGTTAGAGATCTTGGGATTGAATGCGACTCACAGCTTAACTTCCGCAATCATATTCATACACTCACTGTCACATGTTTTAAACTTCTAGGGTTTGTATCACGTAATCACAATACATTTACCAACATGAATGCTACAAAATTATTGCATACTTCTCTGATACGCTCGAAGATTGAGGCTAGTGCGTGTATACACGGGAAAAAATTGTGGTTGCTACAACAGCAGCTGTAGTTAAGGTTACTACAAGTTGGAGTAAAGAAATGCCAACTCCAAATTGGAGTAACCTATACCAACTATGTATTAACGCCAACTACAGTCATCAATGTTTACTATCACTAGTACTAGTTAAAATTTATAATATATATGGGCGCTAGAGGGGCACCGATGGAATGCTTGCCTAGGGCGCTCTCGACACTTAATCCGCCTCTGTGTAAATCACAATAAACAAATATTAATGTCGTAACTGATTTCAATTTAAAAGAAACCTATTGTAATTGCTTCGAGCTTTCTACTCTGTCAACGATTATAGGTAGATCCCCTCGACCGAGCAACGCAAACGCATGTTTATGTAGCTTGTAGAGAGCTAGGCTGGGTGGCGTGACTGTGCTGCGGCGGAGGCAATCCGTCCGGCCTCGCTAGCGCTTGCACACACATTTAGCATGAGAAGGGGAATACCAGACCCCCGGAAAAGGGGGTGTCTCGCACGCGCGCACGTAGGCTGCAAGGCTTCCGGCCCTTAGAGTCTGTTCGGGGTCGAGCAACTTGTCGTTCGCGTTTATATTGCTTTGCTGTCGTCAAGCTGGTGATTACTTCAGGTGTGAAGTGAAGCATTTAGGTGTGTGTTGCTATGCTATTTTCACTATAATTGAATTTAAATTATAATGAATAAAATAAATGTTGCGTATTTACAAGTTATTTCCTTTTTCTCAGTTATCGCCAGAGAAGAAAAAATAAATTAAAAACATAGGATGACCTATTCCTGAACTTAAATTAAAATTAATCAGCTTTCGGGACATGTATGATAAGCACAAAGGGCTGTGTGGATGAGAATAAAAAAAATTCTCTGTTTTGTTTTCCTGAAAAGTATGCTAAAATTATTTTTAACTTCTTTAATTAATTTGCTTATTTGTAGCATAGCAAATATCTTTGTTTTAATGTCACAAAATAAAATGGTGGGAATATTAAATTTTACAGCACCAAATAGGGAATAAGAAAGGAAATTTCTATGTTAAAATAATTTTTTATAAACAAAAATTTTTCAGAAATGTTTTTTTATACACGATAGTAGTAGGGTTATCTTCGTTCGAGGGCAAGGGCTGAGGGCTGTGGCACCATGGCAACATCTGCTATCTAATATGATGTCACAGCCGCCATATTGGCAGGTGTCACAGCCACCAACTGCCATTTTGTTCTCATCCACCATCTTGGTAGGTGCGGCCAGCAGCTATGTGTGTCAGTGCAGTCCACTATCTTGTTAGGGGTCACAGCCACTAACTGCCATCTTGTTTCCAGTAGTTCCTTCGTTGCCTGCTAAGGGCGCTGATGTCGCTCTCGCTCGGGCACCATGTTGATTCTAGAATTTGCTACTATGTGTGCTGCATTTTTTATTTCGGAGCTCGAAATATGGTCTGGAGGATGGCGGGATCAAAGTGCCGAACCAATAAATGCCAAGATAAGTTTTTTCTGGCGGAGGTGACCCATCCGAAGAAGTTGATGGCGCTGCTGGTACCATGCTCATAGCAGTCGGCAATGTTTCTATTGTAGGCAGCCCACCCGAAGAAATCGTTAGAACTGCTAGTACCACACACGAAGAAGTCCATTGCATGGCCGAACATTCCATTAACTATATAATGTCCGAAGACATCACAGATACTAAATATTATGTCGACTGTAAAAGCTAGATAAGACGATCTATACCTCCACACTTTTGTCGACGGACTGCTGATCCTTTACAAGGAGTCGTTATTTATACCAATAGAACCCTCTCCATTTTCATCTTCTTGCCACACCACCCCTTTCAATCCCATCCGACAGAATGCCTCTTTCAAACTGAAGGCATGTTTGCATTACCAGGCCCATCTGTGTGAATTCAACTTACATCAGTTTTGCACCAATGTATAAATGGGTTATGTAGCATAAATGAGTATGTGGATATTTTTTAAAGGGTTCTTAAGGCAAAATATGATAGTCTAATGAGATAGGGTAAAAATAAAACAACATTTAAAAATTGTTTTCCACGCACAATTTATTATACAGATAACTAAATGAATACCATAACACAAAACAAATTCAGTTTCTGTTCGTTTTGTTTCTTTAATTGTTCTTCGGAACCGATTTCGGTGTGACTTCTTGTCTAGTCGTAAGCAGCAGATTCACGGTTCAATGATGAGGCACACTAATTGCGCAGCAGCTGTACATTCCTGCACACTCGTTTCCAATCAGGTTCTGACCTGTTGCAGCTGGTCGTCGAAAAGTTTCGGTAGCTTGCTCAGCGAAGGACAGCCATACTCGAACTGCACATCGATTATTTCAATTTCGCTTTTGCACAAGTCACTCAACAATTTTTTTCTGCTCGGGACCCGCAACATAAGCCAGTCATTGCAGATACTACATCAGCAAGTCGCGCAGAACATTTCCTACTTGGTGGTACGGAATCTTGCTTTCGTCTCACTCCAGTCCATGGTGGTACTAGGTCAGCCAGTCGTTCGTCTTCTCGCTTTTCTCGTCCAACATTTTCCACGAATAAGGAGAAGGGAGAAGCTCATGCGCATTTTACCATCATCGTCATAGGACACTGCAATCTCCTTGAGTACGTAGCCACCCTGGCTCTGGAAGCCTTGCAGATTACAATACATCTTGCTGCTGCATATGCTTGAAGTTGACAAAACAGATATCGCATTTGGCCCATCGTATTTAAACCCTCGGAGGCATTTACGAAAGTGTCTTGACGACTTTGTCTTGAATTGTACGAAGCGAGTCGGTTGTGAAGTATCAGCCAGAAAGAGTATGTGTTGGCAGGAATATTTCCATGTGCAATTAATTTGATCCTGCAGTCGATCACATTCGAACTGATACGCACGTCCTGTTTACTCACGTCGAACATCTTGAGTGAGGCCAACTCTTGAAGGTATCTGGGTTGAGTATCGGGAATTGGCTGTGCCCACAATATGCATTTTGGAATTGAGCATACATTTGATATGCCAGCAGTTACTGTTAATTTTCAATGTTATTGTTCATGTCCACGTAAGGATAGCTTTCACTATTCATATATATTTTCACATTAACTATTTGACATGTGTACAACTGCGAATGGCTCACTTTCACAAAGTGCTGTCTTCCGGTGTGTAGCCCGACGATGATGTACGTCGGTTTCTCGGTGGCAAAGCTGGACTTAATTATCCAGTTGATGTGCTTACTTGCGGGCAATCCATGCTAGGTCTCGAGATAACACGACCTAAAAGTCACATCGATAGTTTTGCCATCTTCCACATTCTTCAACATATTGATGCTTTCGGTAGTACTCAGCTGATTGTGAGGCACCATCCATTCAATAGACTGTATCTGTATCTTCCTTCCCACTGTCTCCAGGTTTGCCCCTGTACCCACGATGGCATCTGTGTACATATTGGCTAGAAGCAGTACCAGTTCCTGCTTCGAATTGATGATAATTCGTTTGTTGTCTTAGGTGAATCCCAGTAGCATAGCTAGAGGAATGCAGGCCTCGAATTTCCGTTCGGGGTATATAGGATTACTGTAGTCATCTTCTATCCCCCAGCCTACCATCTTGGCCGCATGAGCGAGAGATAATTTTTGATCCTGGTCATTATGCCGACATCTCTCGTTTGGTCTACCTCGACACCATTGAGCAAATACGTGATGCGATCGAAGTGGTTGAGAATACCATTGTTTGTTATTTTCGTCGATGCTGGGATGGATCCATCTTATTTCGTCAGTGTATCCTGAATTGCAGGGATGACTGACAAGGAAGATGGCAGATATCTTGCTGTTGGGCCACTATCCAAACTTCCGATGGTAACATGTATGGTCCTATCAGGAATGTTGCACTTTTATAACACTGTCTTCAAAAACGACCGGCTCGTCGATGTTTCTATAATCTTCCAAAGCTATCGATGTCGACGCCAAGACTGCGAAGGAAAATCTCGTTGGCATGTTTAAAACCTTGTTGACATGCGGTGTACTTATTGCCAGTTTGATGTGCTGCTTTTTTTTATTGCTTCTGGTCGCCGTAAAACTAATTCCCATTTTTTCAAATGCAAGCATAATGTGATTTCTTCGTTTCGAAAGTTCACCAACTCTCTGCACTGGTCGACGATCTTCACTACGACCTTGTGTGCTCTCTTCGCGACGACCGGAACATAAAAGATGATTTGTGGTGCCACGACCAGTTTATAACCTGTAGGAACCATCGGCGAAAACTTGTGCAGCTTATTGCTTGGTCTACCATTCAGATAAGTGCTGCTCGCCAAATTTCTGTTCAAAAGTATCAAATTTACTTGCAAGATGTTCATGGGTCGCGACGTTTCGTGGATTTTTCCAGCTTTGTATAGGCGTGGCTCGAACCCCAGCATCGTTCCGATAGGAATCCGGTTTTGTAAAGTCGAATTATTCGCTGCATCTGATGATGCTCTTCAGAGTAATAGCATTTCCACGTTGTTTGAATTCTATGTCGGGAGACAACAATTCTTGATGTGCCTTGCAATGTCATATAAATCATAAGAGCCAACGGGCAATGTTTCCTTTCGGGAGATGTTACCACTTTTAATAAGATATATCTTGCAATCTTTTCATCGATGTTCGGTACCGCATTGTAGGTTTGAAAATCGACCATACTTATGTACCATTCCCTCTCCAGTTAAAGTGGAGAAAAATGTACCACACACAGCTCGGAGATATAACCTGTGAAGGTAAGAATTATCGTTATGACTGATTGTTTCCGGGCCATGTACAGCCATTTTATTCAATTACTTGTACGAACGAACAAGGAAGACAAGACTAAATGCCCGCAGTTCCATGTGTTAGGCATCTGTTCCATTCATTTTGTGAGTCAGTTTGTAATTTTTCAGGCACAGTCGCAGTTCGGGTGGGGTACTCGAATTACCGAAACTGTCGTAGTAGTCTGCACATTTGTCATGTTTGACATAAGTTACCCAGTTCATACTGGGCCTGGCTATCGTGTCCATATTAAGTATGATGCACTTATTACATTTTGGTTTAGGGGGTAAAGCATCTCGCATGAACATTCCTCTAAAATTAGGTATCTTCACATTTCATGCAAACCGTTCCAAATCCACTTTCGTGAGCAGACGTTTCGGTAGAGATTTCATTATCGCCACTTCCTGCTTCATCGCTTTTGCACATTTCCACCTCCTACTGGGTATGGCCTTAGGTAGAAGCTTTGGCCGTATTTACCCGTGGTGATACCTTCCATATTTGCATTATATCTTTGGGTCTCGGACAACTGCTTCCGTTTGTTTGATGCTGTGTTAATGGCTTGGACGAAAACGCTCGTGGCACCGATAAGGCTGCCAAGGGCTTCGAGTGCAGGCAAAAGTAATGGAAAAAGGCCGCCAGTAAATGATTTCTTGGCCTTGCATGGTTTTATTTCCTTTTTCACCACTTTTCGTTTCACTTGCACATTCCACTTGCTCTTTGCACCCATGCCCATCTTCACTTCTGCTTTCATCACATTGGAAACACGCCACACTGCAATTTTTCTCCGAACCTGGTGTCTGATGATATTATTATTTCGTTGGCCTTCTGTGCAGGTATCTTGTCTGCCTGGTGCCTAGTTTGCAGATGCTTGTACTGGGAACAGGCGATGTCGTGCTGCTTGCATGCATCGTCAAGTTCGATGATACCCATGACACCGTGCCAGCATTTTAACTACCTTGGTTCCCGGCCCGCAGAACTTGTATCCAGGAATTTGCAGCTCGAACAGTAGATTCTTGATGAGCATATCGACGATCCCACTTCCAGATTTAGTCTTACTTCCTAGAGACATCGCGCTTACCTGACCTAAAAACTTTTATACATTTCTGTTTCAGTATCATTCTGGACTCGGAACAATACGGACATAAAATGCCAATGATACATCTTCTTTGGCGTTTCTGCAGTAAAGCATTTACAGCTCTGTATGCATCGACATGAAACTCTAAGATGAAAACGTCAAGAATGCCATTTCAATGCAAACTTTACCAACATCAGTTTACCTGGTGGGATGCTTTAAGAGACGTTGTAAAATTTGCAGCACTGTTTCTATGCAGCCACAATCAGCACCACATGCACCACAATGAGTACCACATGCACCACAATCAGCACCACACACAACAATCAGCACCACATGCACCATAATCAGCACCAAATGAACCACAATTGGCACCAAATGCACCACAATCAGCACCACATGCATCCAATCAGCACCAAATGCACCACAATCAACACCACTCACACCACAAGAGAGTAGTTGTAAAATATGTACATATTGTGCCATAGCACAAATAACGAACAATACAACAAGTTTTAATTATATATATTTGGATCAAAGTTTACAAAAACATGCAGCACCATTATATTCAGAATGAATACATCATTACCAAAAGTTTTAAAAATCCACAAAGTTTACCATAAGTTAAAATTCAGAACACCTAAATTTTACAAAAATTAAAGAATAAACTGAATTGCTAACAATATTAATGTTACTCAAGATGTCCAATCAAGTTGATCACAATAAAAAGCAATATTTTTAAAACATTCAAAATACCAATTATTGATTATAATGATAAGTGATTTTAAAGGGAGGCATTGAACTAATGGAGGGCAGCCATAGAAGCAAAGTAAAGCCTATTTTACGTAAAACACATTTTAATAGCTGAATTAAAAATTTTACATTAAAAGGTTACATTGGTGGAGGCAGTCAGTCGACCTAATCAAAGCTCTATCGAATAAAAAATAAAGGACGATGAAATTTAAAATATTGAGTTAATTACACCCAATGTATGAGTCGTGGAAGCACAGCAAAAACATTTAAACTTTAAATTAATATAAATGGGCGGCAGACAAGTTCTATACACTACATGTTAGACAATTGAAACACACATCAAAGTTAGAATTTAGTTTAATCGCAACCACAATTCAGACTGGTGATCAAAACAACAATTAAGAAAAAAGACTAACTCACTGCATAGCAGAAACGACACATAACTACACCACACAATTATTAAAAACACTAAACAAACCCAAAGAAAATGCTGCAACCACGACTCACCATTTCAAATAGCCCCATATTTCGGCCGCTCACACATCAGTACAAGTTAAAATGCGGCTCATGGCACACACGTCACAAGGACAACTAAATTGACAATTTAAGTCATATTGCAATTTGACGCAGCTCTAGCAGGCCTTGACTCGACAAAGTTCTCACGTAGAATAGGCATAGAATATGGGAAGCACAATAAAAGTAACGACTTATATTAAGTTGCCTCCATACAAAAAAAAATGATGATGCACAAGGAGGAGAAATCAAGGAAGGGAAATGAGGGGTGGAAACAGGGTGGAAGCCGAGCTGGCGAAAGAGAAGAGTACCTCGCAGAAAAGAAATGGCAAAGACGAACGATGTGGTGGCGCTAGAATCCCAATATTGTCAAGAAAGATGTTACTCATCCCATACACATTATTGCTGAAGATGAAGCTATCTCCCACGAATTTCGACATGGAAGCCTATTTCCAAATACAGTGTGCTGCTTCATCACAGGACCATTAAATTGCGGGGAATCATGTGTCGTACTAAGCCTTCTGGAAGAAGACGGCCTTCGGTTCGATAAAGTGTACATATACTCCAAATCGCTCCAGCAACCTAAATACCAACGACTGGCATAAGTACTACAGGCTGTAAAAGGCCTATGTTATTTCCCTTGCAGCGATAACAAAGCTGTCGTTCCACAAAGCGAAACATTGCTAAACTCAGTATTTCTCTTTGATGATATTGCCAGGGGGTAACGAACTTGTATTCAAGAATACTTTAGCATGGCATGTAACGTGAATGTGGACTGTGGGTACCTCGGCCAGACTTATTCGCTCAAACCAAACAACTGCATCGTGAAAATGCTAATATGTTGATGCTGTTTTGCATGGACGATATGAATTTGCGACATGTGTACAATGACCACGTCAATAAGGACATGGCATTATCGGATTTCAAGAGCATGTGTTCTTTGTGCTGGAAAGACAGGTATGGGTTTGTGGTGATCGTTAAAGACTGTCCTCTATATAATGGTAGGTACTGGTGTGGATTTGATCAGTTAGTCATCGACCGTCGAGAATGAGTTTCAGTATATCGAAATTCCGGCATAGTAGCCTCAAGCTGCGGCCTGTCAAAGATCAGATGGAGGTTGTCTCGTACTAATAAACGATTGAACTTGCGATGATGTTAGAGGAATAATTCTAAATGCTGGAGAACCCGAACGATCCGAAGACGCTGCTACTAAACAGTTCGTCCTAGAAATTGGTAATGGCTTCATCTCTGAATTACACAATGTGTTGGCTGATCAGAGAAAATGCTTTCGCACTTACTTGACCGAGCTTGGGGCGAAGATGGATCGTGTAAAGATCGAGATTGTTCGCGATTTGATGGCAATGGATGAGCAGGTAACAAGTGTTCAAAGGGAAATTACCGACAGACTGAATGTGGCATCAGCACAAAATGATGAGAATCTTAAAGTGCTGAAAGATTCCATAGAGAATACATTCGCTAACTCGATTTCCCACTTCGCCACGAAAAAGGATATTTAAAACCATTGCAAGGACATATTCGATATGTGCCGCGAATGTCTGGAAATAATCTAAAATCGTTTGTTGGAGACTCACGACTAAACCTATAAAATAGAGCTACAGTAATTTTTTTTCAGTACGATGTCGGACGTTGCTAGCGTTTTGAAGCGAGTGAAAGAGTGGGTTCGTTTGAAGTATTTGCTCGCCAAGAGAGCCAAAATATCGCACGAACTTAAAATTGAAGAAATATTTAAGCACATCAATCGCTGTATCGATGTACTCAGGGAGAGTGATAGAGTGCACGTAGACGTAAAGACCGATGATGTACAAATGGATCGGAATACATGATCGGGTGTGGATTTGGCAAACAAGTAAAAGGTACAGACGAAAGGCCTGAAATCTAATGCTCTGGCTCCATAATACCTACGATCGTACACATCCTGTAATAATGGTACAATGTACGGTGTATACAGGCATAATGATCAATGGTATGTCGGTGCTGATGAATCGAGTTTATACCAGGTGGGATAATCCAAGTAGGTGTTTACAATATGCATGGAATACCCGGGATTTACTAACTTCCATTTCGAAAGGAGCCCAGGAAGTTTAGAAAATACGACCTTCCAGAATACAAGACATTGCTCGAACTCAAGCACTCGCTTTACCAAGATTACATATAATGATGAAGATCACAAAAAAATCGACATTCTCTCAGATCTCTTCAGTGGCCTAGCACTGAAAAGTAGGGATGGTCTGAAAAATATAGATGGTGACAAGAACATCGACTACGTGTTTTGGGCCGATCCGAACGAACTGGTGGATAGACTACGGCTACTGGTCGCTTTCAAAGGTTTGAAATTACTCGCACACCAAAGAGGTTATATCCACTTCGAAGAACTGAACGAGGGAGGCTACATACGATGAGTCGGATGGGAATCGCCCACGAACTGCTTGCGGCCGCCAGGCACAAATACCGCCATCGCAAGGTCATGATTTGTGGGATGAACGACCTGTTTCATGCCGACCTCGGGGAGATGTTACCATATGCTCAGGTCAACAAGGTCTACAAATACATGCTGACAGTCATCGATGCCTATAGCAAATTCGCCTGGGCCAGGCATGTCAAGTCGAAGAATGTACATGATGTCACCGTGGCCATGGCGGATGTGTTACGCGAAGGACGCATCTCAACCAATTTGCAAACTGACAAGGGCAAAAAATTCTACAATGCAAAGTTCAAGGCCCTGATGAAATAAATAACATAACTCAATATTCCATGTACAGCAAAATCAAAGCATCTATCGTCGAGAGGTTCAACATGATTCTGAAGGGCAAGATGTGGGAGCATTTCACAGTGAATGGCAGCTACAAGTGGGATGAGCTACTGCTGAAACTCGTACGCGAGTATAATTCTACAGTGCTATCTACCACTAGCATGAAGCCCGAAAATGTCAAGGACGACTCCCTGTTTCGGTTTGTGTATGCTGTTCCGAAAAGAAAGGACCCACGCAAGCCTAAAGCCCAAATCGGCGATCTGGTGCGGATCTCCAAACAGAAAGGCGTATTCGAGAAAGCGTTCGCAGCGAATTGGGCCCCGAAATCCTTCGTGTGCAACATATACGCAACTATGCCCCCTAGGACCTAATATCTCGAAGATCTGAACACCGTACCCATCCATGGCAGCTTCTACACCGAGGAGATCCGGCCGACGAAATTTGCAGATGTGTGTTTGGTCGATAAGGTGCTGAAACTATGCAATGGAAGGGCGCACATCAAAAGGGGAGGTTTCCCTGCCCGCTACAATTCCTGAGTCGTTGAAGCAGATATCGAGAGCTGAACTCACCACGGAAGAGGTCGATGTATACATAAAGATTTTTATTCAAGGTCTTATGTGTTTCCTCATGTTTTACATTACGAATAAAATTAGTTTAAAAGAAAGTATGACGTCTTTTATGTATTTAAAAATACCATGCTGTAAGTTCTTTTGCTGACACCTTTATCATGTATGAGCAGTCACAAACAGAAGTATGATTACCAACACGAAGGAAATGTCTTTAATGAAAAATTTATATGTAAATAAAAACCGAATTAAAAATTGCAACTAATAAAGTAAAAAATTAACTAATGTTATTGAAACATATGTTTTTTTAAGTACATCTATTAATTATTTTATAAAAGAAAAATATTTAAGAAAAGGGATTAATAAATTTTTATTCTAAAATAATAATAAAAAAAAACTAACATGTTTTAATATAATTTTTTCCCCATACACATGATATTACATATACTTCTTTTAAATCCTAGCCCAAGCATATGCCCCGATAGCTGAATAGTCTAAGGCACCTGCATACCCACCTAAAGTTTGACAGTTCAATCCTACCCTCCTCCAGACGATATTTTGAGCTCCGAAATAAAAAAATATCAGCACCCTCGGCAGTCAACTCTAGAACTAACATGGTGGCCGAGCGAGAAAAAACCTGGGCCCCTAGCAGAATATGAAGGAACAAATGGAAACAAGATGGCGGATGGTGGCTGTGATGCCCTCCAAGATGGTGTACTGCACCGATCAACATGGCTGCTGGCTGTTCCTACCAAGATGGTGGACAGTGGGACTCCTACCAAGATCGCGGATGGAAACAAGATGGTGACTGACGGCTGTGATGTCATCCAATATGGCGGACGGCACCACATCCCTAGGCCCTTGTCTCCAAACGAGGATAACCCTACTACTCACTACTATTCAAAGAAGATGGTGCAAAAGTAAAGGTGATTTATCCGTGCACTATCCTTGTTGAATAATCCCGTAACTGAAGCTGCGATGAATACTTACAGATTTAATTTTCGATTTTGGTAAGAAATTTAAGCACTTAATAACAATTTAAGCGATATGGAAATTCGAAGTTAGCCTAATATTCAGTGCTTGTCAAATAATCGTTTAGGTGAATAACAATGAAAATTTGTGTTGTTTGTCCATTCGTCTATGTTTATTACTAAAATGTTACTGAAATAATTAATTGAAATGTGACTTGAAATGTTGACAAAAGCTTTTTGGTAAGTTGAAGAATTTTTTTACAACATTTATTCCTTCCTTATGTAAACCATTCATGTCTATTATTTTTACATGTACTCTAAGGATATATTTAGGAGCATATTGTTACACTGTTTGACCATTACTGACACAAGGAAAGTTTGGTTTCACAATTTTAATTGAATTCAGTTGGTTATGTGCAAGTATTAAGGTTCACAATACATATTAATGGCAAGCTTGATAAAATGTTCAGATTTTCGTGAAAAATTCGTTAAATCTGTGTTCTCATGAAATATTTTTTTATTTCTGTTTGAGTTTCATGAAATACAACCACACTTTGTCTTTTTTGTTTTGCGATATTTAAGTCACTTTTGCACGAATCTAGAATACTCTACAGCATATTTTCTTACTTAAAATTTAAAATCGTTATGTAGTTCATTGGCTCATGCTCCCTCCATCTCTCAAATATTCAGTATCACTTTGTAGCCCTACCTGTGCTGAAACCCACGAGCCGCGACTGCATTTGGTGTATCTTGCTAAACAAACACCAACAAAAACACACTCAACAAAAATATTTTTAAAAAATATCGAAAACTACATTGCCACAATTGCAATAAATACATAACATAAAAAAAATGGAAACTCAAGTTCTGAAGAACACAGCCATCAGAGCCGGACATAGCGACATCTTTACTCTGTGGCTGGACAGAAACTGTGAAGGGAAATGTCTCGTACAGCATATAGAAGTTAAATACAAAGGCCGAACGAAAAGCTTAGCATTTTGATTGTAGATGTCGCTAACGGTCCAGAACTAGCAAAATGTGCTAAGCCGCATAGAGGTGAGAGAAAATGACACTTGTACAAATGACCATATTTTATGTGAAATCACGTGCTGACTGCATGAGAGAAATTTAGAAATTTAAGTTGCAGAGAAGTGAGTGGAAGGGGTGCCTCAGACAGAGACAACTGAAAGAATTTGCAACACTGCGTTGCATATCCAGTCGGCAGAAAAACAATCTCTCATAAAAAATGGGTCTACAAGCAAGAGAGGATTTAAAATGTAGCTTTCAAAGTACAAAACAAGAGTGAATAGAAAACAATGTAACTAGAAAAATATGTAAATTGTAAAATATTTACAAAAACATTTAATAAACATATATACATAAACAACACATTACGTATACTTTAATAAATATATATATTATTTAGCATAATGAGTTATATCATACACCAGACAAATAGACATCAAATTGTAGATGCTCGAATGGATAACTAAAGCATTATTAATAACATCAATTAAAATCAAAATGCAATAAGACAATAAATATAACTCGCAATAATTTTTACATAATTAAATACTGTAATGAGTTTCAAATTATTTTAAATAGTAGAACAACAGTAATATTGTTGCGACGTATTTAAAAAAATTACACTCCTGCCCTCAAAGGAGATGTCTTAGAGGTGTGTGGGAAAAAATTAGTAAACCAGACAATAGACAAGCAGTTAAGATAAGAATACTGTAACCAAAACAAAGTTAGCATGCACAAGTTGCAGACAAATAAAGGTCATGAAATTAATATACCAAGACTTCAGCCTTAACCAAGGTGATTTGTAAAAATCGCAGACACTGACAGAACAAGTGTGGTTAAGATAAATAAATATACGTGAAAAAAGAGGTAGTTTGCATGAGTTGTAGGCAATGACAAAACAATAGTGGAAGTACAAGTTCCCAGCACAACCAGATAAAATCACAAAGAGTATACAACGAGTCAAAACAAAACCTAGGGAAAGACTCTAAAACAAAATAAATAAGCAGGCATCAAGAAAATTCCCACAACCCAAAACAGCGAGGACGTCCAAGTGCCAAGAAGCAAAACAAATGAGTTGTTCAACATTCCCACAAAAACAAATCAAAAACAGACACGAAGAAAAGGACAAAAACCAAACTGGTGCTAGCACGAAACCAAGCGATATTCCTGACCACAAATAGCTAGACTAGCAACTAGTGTGTGCCCTGAACTTCCGATGGGTGATCAGTCCACCAATCAACCAAGAAAAACAAGACTAGATGTGTTCCACACTGAAACTGATACAAATTACAACAAAATAATGCCACCGAAATGTATAAGCAACCAAGAAAACCTAAATGAAATTCTCAAGGATGCATTTAATTGGAAACGGGAAACATTTTGAACATTACCATTTGAGGTTAGGTTGCCATTTAAGATTCGATTACATGAAATATAACCACAAAGTCCCATACCAGACTCATAAACAACACTCATCAAACCAAGAAATATAAGTTACAATGTAACTCGAAAATAAAGAATAGGAAATACAAATAAAATTTTTACCAATCTGGCAATTACTAAAAATGTCCTCAATCTCAGAGGTAAGGAAACGTGAAGAGAAACTGTGTCCCACAACAAACCTCGAAAAAAAAACACGCCCTAGTAACACATGTCAAAACACGAGTACCGAAGTATCGAAACGAGAAACCAAATCCCGAAAACCAAGAACATAAGAATAGCCATCAGAAAAACCATAATTAAAACTAAAAAGTAAAGTTGCAGTAAACCGGTATTTAAAGGAAAAGAAAGAATTAAATTTCAAAAACTACCTTAAATCTGGAGAGGGAAAATGCTGGCAACTCACAGTAGTGTCACAGAGCAAAAGGTCAGCAACGTGGAACCCACCAACAGCAGCTAAAAGCAGTGCGGCTAACACTGGCAGAGAAGTAGCTACTCCGGCGATCTCCACACAGCAGACACGTTCCACTGCAGAACAGCCATGGTGCACCATCAGTAAAAAAAAATTCAAAACAAACGCGTATCAAAATAATAAACCAATAACCCTGAAAGAAATTAATTAAAACAAATTCGGATGACCGTACAAAATGTTGACTTGACATAAAGTACATATTACACATTCCACAACTCTTAAGGATCGATACTCTGCGGAGTGTATCACAGGTGACTGAGTATTAACTTGCTCATATGGGGTAACAACCAAACCTAGACACTGCCTCAAAATCAGTATCCTACCAAGAATGCAACAAATAGACCATAATAAAATTGCCCATCTGAAAATAAGATGATCCCAGAAAACCCATTATTTAACTCTACAACCAATAGCAATTATTGAAATTCTGCAAAAAAATATGCTGAGGAAACAAATAAGCCTGGATATTAGTAAAAAGGCAGCATTAATACATAACTGGAATAAAGACACTGCAAAACAAAACACAATAGGCCAAGACTATGTAAAAAATATTGGAAGACAAATATTCACCATAAATAAATGCAAATAAATGCAAACAGGGACATAGGTGCAGCCAAATATTAAAATACGCACTTTTTACTGAATAAAAAAATGTATGGATTTGTTATTTTATCCAAACAAATCACTGGAAACACATTTAAGACACCGCGATGGAAAATAAGCACGCGACGATGTATTTAGCACAGACCATGGCAATAGTGTTATAAAGTAAACACGAGTGGCAGTCCTGAAGCTCAGCAGTGTTGCGCCATTTTGTAAAAGTAAACGATCGATACAAAATTCCTTATGATTAAATGATTGCACAACACAAATATTACGATATTAAATTAAAGAAAAATATTTAGAAACAGGTTATATAATCACAGAGCAAGAACAAACTATATTTTACAACCAAAGAACATTTAAATTTACCATTCAAAACGTAATGAAAAACAACATTCTGCTTATAGTAAGTAAACATTAGCATACCTGTTTAACAATACACAACACTGAATTATATAATGATAAATTACGTCAAGGAAGCAACACCGATATTAAAGTGATGAAACACTCGGGATAGCAAATGTAGGCGTTGTGACAAGAAATGGCGCAGATAAACATACAAATTAATGAATTAATTTCAAAACAACAAACAAATTTAAGATAAAATATTAAATAAGTTTTCACAAATATTAATAAATGAAAAACGTAATTCTGTAGAATTTACGACCGGAGTTACAAGAAGTGTGCACACAACACAATTACAGCACACCACCTGACTTCATATTCAAAACACCGATATTACTGGGTCACGCGGCCAATAACAACAGAGGCAAACTGTCACACTAAAATAAAACAGTGACATGCAAAATTATGTCTTAAAATGAAAATATACTTTTACTTAAAATATATCACGCACATGTAAATACAAGGTAGTAAACAGTAAAGCATAAAAAAATTATAAAATTATTCTTATATCACATATTAAATTTTTACTTGTAAAACTTGACAAAAGTATTCTTAAATTAATGCATTATATTAAAATAGCATTTTCCTAAGAAACTTTGAAAACATAGTAAATAAAAAATACTATCACAGGCAACGCAAAAAATAAAAACGAAAATATTTTAAAATTTGTAACAATGTGAATCTTAACTGAAATCATGCCAAAATCACGCACAATGCTACCACGTTTGTGCCGATAAACTACCAAAAGATAAACAAAGTGTCGACTTCCAACAAACACTGAAATGTCTCGATTCATTGGTATGAACAACGTAAGCAATATGCCACAAATTCCATAGCAAACAAAGTGACAAAAAAAATAAACAGATTACCAAAGGCGCCGGACAAAAACAAATATAATAGAAAAGGAAGCCATATACACAAATAATCAAACATGCTGGGTGATTGCACATGGCACAAAAGAGAAATTTTAAATACTGAAATATAAATAAATACAAGACATTCTTGTTTTATTAAACCACATATAGGCCTAGATGAAAACTTAATTGCCTAGAAATTAAAAAACCCAAATGGTGGTTTTTGTGTTTCTAAAACTATTCTTTGAATTTAATTCTTTTTTTTCTTTAAAGATAAACAAATATCTGTCTTCAAAAGAAATACATTATTTCATTATCATTTGAAACAAATAAACTAATTTTAAGTTACGAAAAACGATTGAAGCAATAAGAAAATGATTAGTTCTAGAAAATAGTACGACAGAAGCCAAAACGTTACATCTTGGTTTTAGGAAAACGTGATCTTACCGTAAATTAAATTAAAACATCAAAGAAAAATACAAATATAGTTAGGAGTGGCATCCCTGAAACCCAAATTCATTAATTAAGTGCTCAAAGTAATCAAAGGATTGCTTCAAAGGAGTACCCCGCACAAAAAGTAATAGTAAATTAGTTACAAAATAACTTGAGAGGTCGTTAATTACATGTTTGTAAGAAACCACAGTAAAAAGGGGAAACACATGTGCATGATACTTTAACAGTCAAAAGAAAAAATGCATATTTCATGTAATCTATCCCTATATATAAAACAAAGTCGGGTTAATTACACCATTTATAAATCGAGAACGGCTGAACCGATTTCAATGATTTCAGATTTTTTTATTTGTCTGCGCCCGGAATAACATATAAGCTATTTAAACATCGTAAAAGTTCACGGAAAAAATTATTATAACGTAAATAAATTTTCTCATACATTTTATATGGATGACATTTTTTACATGACATTAACTAAAGTTCAAGTATTGCCTCTAAAATAAATAAGGAATGCTAACATGAAAAAATATTGTTATTATAAATCAGTTAAACTAACTTCGCTTTCGACTTTACAGATTGAAGGCGAGATTCACCATAGAATTGGATCATTGCAACCTCTTGAAAATGCACAGTACAAATTCTTACAAATATACTTCGTGGGCAATATGGAGGAACAACTTGATCGGCGTCAAGAGATCAACACAGCAATGAAGAGAGAAATTCTTCAAGATTTGCAGCAAATACTTCATAAACATCATGCATTGGTCAGGCTGTTCAAAACGGCGTTGGAGCGCATGCCAAATTATGACTACAAAGTCGTGATCAGAGCGGATAAACGACCAGCTAGAACACACGAACGCACATTTAACGCTCCAACAATAGATGAAGTTGCAGTCCTTATTGTTGGTGAAAACTCTGAAACACGCGATATTGTGCTTACACGTCGCGATACTGAACAACTACAAACAATATATGAAACACACCGTTCATATGACACATTGCAATACCCGCTGATGTTTTGGCAAGGAGACATGGATATCACTTTAATATCAAGATGATAGATCCATTGAATGGTGAGTATCAATATCATAGTTTCATTTAAAAAAGGACTAGCAAACAATATTAAATAATTTATCTTAACCCCTTTTTAATATGCTAATAGGAGCTTAGGGGATTTAGTAATCACATGGTTCTGTCCACCCCTTCAGGGAATACGGACATGAGCTTTTCTTCAAAGATACTAATTAAAGTGTTTTTATTACAGGTCAGGAAACTACCAAGAAGGTCAGCTCGATGAATTATTACGCATATCGTTTAATGATTCGTCAAAATGATGACAACTATTTGCTGCGATTTCGTTGATTGCTACAGCAATATTGCGTCGATATGTACGTCAAAATCGAAACAAAGCGCCTAACTTTCATTTGGTTGAACCAAGCCAAGCGGCGTTCACAGTAGAATATCCATTTACGGGATGCAATAAGCTCCGAAGGAGATGCAGCTAAACTTGGTCGATTGACTATTCTACCGGCGACGTACACATGTAGCCCGCGTCATATGCATGAATATGCGCAAGATGTAATGACATATGTTCGTCATTACGGTCGGCCAGATCTATTTATTACCTTTACATGTAATCCGAAATGGATAGAAATGATTGAAATGCTGCTTCCCGAACAAACATCAAGTGATAGGCACGACATCACCGCACGTGTCTTCAAGCAAAACATCCGGTTGCTGATGAACTACATTATTAAGCAACGCGTCTTTGGGAATACTCGATGCTGTATCTATTCAATCGAATTACAAAAACGAGGCTTGCTGCATGCATACATTCTCATTTGGTTGGTTGAAAGAATTCGACCAGATCAAATAGATGATATCATATGTGCCGAGATTTCTGATCCCGAAACCAATCCAGACCTACATGACGTTGTTATTACGAATATGATTAATGGATCGTGTGGCGCCATCAACCCCCAATCACAGTGCATGGTAAATGGCAAGTGTTCAATACATTATCCACGAAAATTGACGGTGGAGACCATCACTGGCAACGATGGGTATCCACAGTATCGGCGTCAATCACCTGATGATAACGGTCGAACGATCACAAGGAAAGTAAAAGGAAACGATTTCGCGGTCGACAACAGTTGGATTATTTTATATTCGACACTTCTTTCCAAAACATTCAAGACACATTGCAATGTTGAGTATTGCATTTCTGTGAAGTCCATCAAATACATCTGCAAGTATGTCACGAAAGGCAGCGATATGGTGGTTTCTGGCATCCAAACCTCTAATACCAACGATGGAATCATGCACTATCCAGTTCGTCGAGATGTGAACTGCAATGAGGCGATTTGGCGTATATTCTCATTCCCTATTCACGTATATGTCATCTTACTGTTGTACATTTGGCAGTGCATCTGGAGAATGGTCATAGAGTTTCTTTCACCACTTCGAATGTTGCTCAACGTGCTGAAACACCTCCAGCGACAACATTGACGAGATTCTTTGAAATTTGCCAAAGTGATCCGTTTGCACGAACGTTGCTTTACTCGGAGATGCCACATTATTACACTTGGAAAGCTTCATCGAAGAAATTTCAACGTCGGAAGCAAGGTGATGCGGTTCCTGGTCATCCGGATGTGCGTTCTACTGATGCTCTTGGTCGTATTTACACAGTTGATCCAAAGATTGGGACACGACAATCGATGAAGCAATTATTTCTGCAACTCCAAGTCAGATACGCACATTATTTGCTATCATCATTTCGACATGCTTCCCATCGAATCCACGTGACCTGTGGAACAAATACAAAGATGACATGTCAGAAGACATTTTACATAGAATTCGTGTCAGTTCAAGAAATCCCGATCTTGAGGTGAATGATGAGATGCATAACCAGGCTTTGCTCTTCATCGAAGACATCTGTTACCTCATGTGCGGCAGTTTGTTAGTCAGGTTAGGAATGCCAGTGCCAGATCGAGGAATGAATGACGCATTTAATCAAGAATTAGAACCAGAACATGAATATGATCGACATGAATTAGACCAATCAGTTCAAACGAATGTGCCCCTGTTGAACCCCCAACAGAAGGAAGTGTATCATACATTAATCAAGGCAATTGATGAGAGAAATGGTGGCTTATTTTACCTGGATGCCCTCGGTGGAACTGGGAAGACATTCCTCATGTCATTGATTTTGGCTACTGTTCAAGCGAGATCCGACATTGCGGTAGAAGTTGATTCGTCTGGACTAGCGGCCACATTGTTAGAAGGATGCCGTATGGCTCATTCAGCGTTTAAACTGCCGTTAAACCTTCAAACTACTGAACAACCAACATGTAACATATCGAAACGCTCCGCAATGGCCAAGGTTTTAGTAGCATCTAAAATCATCATCTGGAACGAATGCACAATGGCGCACAAACGCGCATTAGAAGCACTTGACCGAACATTGAAAGATCGGCGCAATAACTCGAGTTGTTTTGGAGGCACAATGATATTACTGTATGTCGACTTCGGCCAAACACTGCCAGTCATTCCGAGATCGACTGCTGCCGATGAAATAAACGCTTGCCTCAAATCATCAAATCTGTGGCACTATGTGAAGAAACTTCAGCTGGCAGCAAACATGAGAGTTGAATTGCTGAACGATCCATCTGCTGGAGATTTCTCCAAGCAATTGCTAACTATCGGTAATGGCCGTGTTCCTGTCGACGAATCGAGCCGATTGATTTAATTCCCTCCGAATTTTTGTAATTTCATCTCATCGAAAGACGAGCTCATCAAGAAAGTGTTCCCGAACATCATTGGTAATCACAAAAATAACAAATGGTTGAGTGAGAGAGCAATTTTGGTGGCTAAGAACAAAGATGTGGATGACTTAAATACAGTTCTTCAGAATCAAATCGTTGGTTATCTGCATTCATTTAAATATATTGACTGTGTAATAAACGAAGACGAAGCCACCAACTATCCAACTGAATTTTTAAACTCCTTGGATGTGCCTGGCTTACCACTGCACAATTTACATCTGAAGGTTGGCTCGGTAGTAATAATGCTTCGAAATATAAACCAACCAAAACTATGCAATGGAACGCGTTTGGTGATAAGAAAACTGATGACCAATGTGATTCGCGCGACGATACTCAAAGGAAAATTCAAAGATGAGGATGTTCTCATTCCGAGGATTCCTATGATGCCAACCGATATGCCCTTTGAGTTTAAACGACTTCAATTTCCGATTCGTCTTGCATTCGCCATGACGATTAACAAATCTCAAGGCCAATCCATGAGTGTTTGTGGTCTGAATCTAGAAAATGCATGTTTTTCTCATGGTCCATTATACGTGGCATGTTCACGCGTCGGCAAACCATCGGCTTTATTTGTTCTTGCGCCTGATAACAAAACGAATAATGTATTTCACAAGGTTCTTCACTGAAGAAAATTAACGCGAGTATTACCCATGCAGCAAAATACAGCTGACACGCCATTGAAATACTTGAATTTTGAACTTTTATTGATTTTTTATTTTCTTTTTATATATATATAATCCTAATAAACTATTGAACTTAATAAATTTTGAGTATTAATTTTATTTTACGTTAATAAAATCCTAAATAAAGCTAAACTAAAAGTTAACACGACATTCATTGACACTTAGGCGGTACGAAGTCCGCCGGGTCAGCTAGTTTAGTATAAAAGCTCTGTAGTGACTTATCTGTATGACTATCTTCGAATCCATGGGAACGAATAAAGTTATATCACGGGCCAGAAGATTACATAGTTTGCTGTTGAACACCAGCATAGAGAAAATTAGCTTGACTACGGCATCACCCATTAGGAAAAGGAAGGCGATGTTCCGAAGGGTTATCTCATGATGAAAAAAAGAATTTACCCAGCACTTGCACTAAAGACCAGCCTGCCACTTGCACCCTCACTAAAGCAAAATGAAAATGAGAAAAATTTGTGAGCCAATATAATCCGAAGTGAACGACTATAAAACAGCAGTATTACTCACCAAAGTGGAAAAATTAAAATATACAATCTACATGTTAGTGTAACTTGCAAACAAACACCAACAAAAACACGAACACCAAAAAATTCTTATAAAAAAATATTAAAAATTACATTTGCACAACAACAATGTAACTATAACATTAAAAAAACCGGAAACTCAAGGTCCGAATAACAAAGCAATCATAGCCGGACATATCGCCGTCTTGACTGTGGCTGGACAGAATGAGTGGAGGATAAACTCGTGGAGCATACAGAGGTAAACACGAAAGCCGATCGAAAAGCTTAGAATTTTGATGATAGATGTCGCCGGTTGTCCAGAAGAAACAAATTGTGCTAAAGTGCACAGAGGTGGGAGAAATTAACACGTCAACAAAGGACAATTTTTAAATATGAAATCACGCACTGAATGCACGAGAGAAATGCAGAATTGCAAGCTGCAGGGATGGGAGTGGAAGCGGTGCCTCAGACAGGGAAAACTTAAAGAATTTGCAACACTGCATTGCATATCCGGTCGGTATAGGTACAATCTCTCATGGAACATGGGTCTGCAGGTGAGACAGGATTAAAAACGTAGCTTTCCAAGTACAGACCAAGATTTAGTAGAAAACAAAGTAACTAGAAAAATACGTAAATGCTAAAATATTTACACGCCCACATAAAATAAACAGATACGCGTAAATAACACATTACTTATGCTTTGAAAAATAAATAAATTAAATATTTACCATAATGAGATATATCATCACACTGGACAATATACATTATTAAAAAAATTATAGATGCTCAAATGGATGACAAAGGCATTAATTTTAACACTTATAAAAAAAGACATAGTGAGACAATTCACATTACTCACAATATTTTTTACTGAATTAAATACTGAAATGAGGTTTCAAAAATATTATAACAACAGTAAAATGCTCTTGGCGTATTTTAAAACGGCACACACCTGGCTGGCGTCATAACCCCTCCTCCCCCTTCTGGAGGGGCCATCGACTTTAGAAGATGCGCAAGAATATTCTGAAAATAAGGACAATTGGCACAACATGGAATTTAGAGAAATTTCTTGGCGATGGCCTACGACTCTATAAATATTGCAGCGGCCCCAGGGTCGGGAGTCTTTTGCTGGACGCCTTTTTTCTATTAATTTCATTGTGGTAATTGTAAATTGTATTGATTGAATTCATGAATTGTAATCAGCAACTGATATCAATTTATTGTGAGATGTTGGGACAAGAGAATTTTGTTTTTAGTTATTGTAAATTATATTAAGAAATTATAATAAATTAATTTATTTAATTAAGACCTCTATCCTTTAACTATTTGATTTAGCCCACTGACTGATAAATTGTAACAATATTTGGAATTATTGGATTTAATTTGCGCTTTCAATGGAAGATCTGCGATATATGTGTTTCAAGACAGGTATGTTACTGCTGCACCCACTTAGCATTACTAGACCACATAACTAAAACGGAACAAAGTTCGTAAAACTTGCGTTTGTCTTAAGGGAAACTTTTTAATTGTGCGAATTTCCTACAACACATATCAATTTTCTTTGTGTTATAGGGATTTATTATTATGCTTATACGATGAGCTTTTGCAAAATTATGGTACATTTTAAAAAAGGTTTGCTATATTAAATATCGACGTGAGTTTGACCAACTGCAGTTTAGAAATTGATGAAGTTTATGATAAGAAAAGGTTGCGTCGGAATGCAATGAGAGGTTTGCAAGGGCCAACAAATCTACTTTTTTTTGTATATAATAAAAATATATTATTGCTTCCACAAAATATTTTCTTTGATAAATAATAAATGATTTACAAACAACTGATTTTCCTTGTATAATTAAGCTTTTAAGTAAACGAAGCACCTTTACTATGTTAACAATACCTGCTTAAGAATCATCTATATGGCAGTATGCGAGCAAGTATTAAGTTGGTTCTCCCAATGTTATAACTCATGACGTCATGTTACTATAAAATTTCGGTACACTCTGTTCAGTATGGGAATACAACTGTGCAAACATACAGGCTAGTAATTTCACTAAGATAAGGTTTGTACGACAATATGTGTATCAGTCAGTGATGTCTCGTCAGTGCAAGCAAGGTAAGCAGTGCTTGCCTAGATGGGTTCGTGACAATGTTCTGCTCAAAATAAATATTTCACTTGAACTTATGATTACTTGAAAGTAACTTTGGCTAGAGCAGTTAGGTGTATTTTATACACATACTACAGGGAAGCCAATACTGTACTTTAAAGGAAAATAGCTCGCTGACAAGCAAACCAAAGTGTTTGGAAGCACTGTCAGTAATGCTTTCAGCAGGCAGGCTTCCGCAATAGTTTCTGGGTGAATGGAGGGGCGACAGGGTGCAAAGGTCGTAAGGAGGGGATTGACTGCGTGAACATGTGTAGTGCTTTCTTGCCGAACTGAAGCGGACATAGCCGAAGCTGGCCTAGTCGCGGGCAGTTGGCGTTGTGGTTTACAGTTACAACACCGTTATACGAGATCGATGCATGGGCAAGTTCATGATAACCGTCTGAATGAATCAGAAACATGTGGATGTAAGTATGGTTTGTGTGGTTTACGAGTAAAGCATTTTTCCAGCAGTGCTTTCACTTTTCATGATAGATGTGACATCATAAAGGAAGGTAGGCTGACACCTGAACTTACGATAACAACAACATGTAAAAAAGATAATTTTGTATATAATTTAAAAAAAAAGCATCAAAATAACATAGTAGTTAGCTGGATGCAACAGTCCAGACAAACCTTTTCGCTGGCCATGTTTATTGTTTTCAAAGGACGTCAACATGTGGACTCCATCTGAGTATTGTAACAATGCCGCGCTTCATCCCAAACGGCCACAATCGTGGTATAGGCATTTACATTAAAATAAAATATTTTGCTCAGTCCATATTTTTTATATTGGTTTCAAACAAAAACCATTTTGCAGAATTTTAAAAGTACTCTTCAGCAACAGCACTAATATTGTTATATAATATTTCAAAGTTATGCTACTAGGGGTTTAAACATTCAAAATGTCACAGATTTCAGTCTATAGGTTAATGTTTGTGAAAAGCTATGTATCAGTCTTGGCTGATATAAGTTGCTCAAAAAATGTCTGGACACCGACACTATAGTTTTTTTAAACAAAGGAGACACATGTCATGTTGTGATTAAACACTTTTGTAGAAAACTCGTACTGAAGTGTGTAGCATGGACGAGAAAGTCTCGGGCGGAAGCTTTGGTGGTGAGGATTTAGTGTGTAAGCAGCAGGGAGGAATGGGAGCAGGTAGTGGGACTATCTGATCTCGTCTCTTTAACCTGGGAAGTCGGCGAACTGCGATCGCATTCCGGGACTCTACAAATGTTTTTTGTTTCCAGTATAACCACAGACATTGTCATTAGATAAAACATTTCATTTACAGCATTTATTTGTAATTATCCAGCAAGTATTTCAGCATTTAACATACATAATGAAATAATCTTACAACTGAGAATTTAAAATGCTTGTAGGTAACACACCGGCAACACAATATATGCGAGTTATTGCATAGTAGCGTCAGCATCACTTCTTAAACATAAAATAAACCAACATAGGTACAAATTACATACTACATATGTCAGATCTGTTGCAGCCACATTACAATGAGGATTCACTTGCTAACACTTATCTCGCAGGGAATAAACCATACTCATATTGAAAAATAGCACTGTGTCACACTAGCCTGCCACTTAGTAAAAGCCAGCATCTAATGTTTATGTTATAATATAACATAATTTTTGTTGGGCTTCGATAAAAATATCATGATTAAACAAAAAATGTCAGCTTTGAAATTCACAAGCCAACATTTTGATGGACAACCTATTACGCTATTCGAAAATTTAGTGCTTCCAGTTTATAAAAAATATCTGTTTGTGTCTTGTTTGTGCACCGTTCACTCTCCTCCACCTTACTTGTGTGGTTTGGAAGGAGTAAGCCATGCTTAATTTCACTGGTAAGCTCACACATGAAACATATTGAATGATTACTTACAAATACAAACTTTTTAACTTGTGTCAGTTTTACATTGTCCAGTAGGTAAACTGAGACATCTGTTAATATAGCAGTTAGTTGTCAAACTCCTCCGAACAGCTACTCGTCAGCTGATAGGTATTTTGGTTCCAGTCTGATCATATCACATGCTTGACATAAAAAACTTACAGGTACAAAAACGTAATTTTTTCAACACAACTACACCCAAGTGGGCTTGTTTGTAATTTATGGCTAATGAAAATAATACCAAAAACTTTTTAAAGGTTTATGCATGCATTTAGTTTGGTTTGTTAATTGCTGTGAAATACGTTAACATAAGGTAAAACTAACGCAGTCTTATAAAATTCCTAACTTTCAAAACACGAGAACTTCGTAAATTCTAGGCAATAATTGAATATACACTAACATTAGTGAAAAATTTAACCCCAAGAAGGATACATGCGATTGAAATGAACTTTATACAACATATTAGGTACATTAAAATAAACAATTTATGATTACATAACTATACATTATCTCTGTTCTTGAGAATTCAGTATAGCGTGAAGCCCCCGCGTGCTGCAGCTGAAAATCGTGGCATGGAATCAGAGAACCTGGATATGTTCCTGGGGATTCTCCCTCCACATGATTGGTATGCGAGTCCACAAAGCATCAACAGTGGTTGTTGGAGGACCGTGACGAACAAGTCGCCGACCAACCATATCCCAGACATGTTTGATGGGTGACATGTCAGGGCGAACATGCAGGTCAGGGAAGCAGTGATGCCAATTGTTTATGGAAAAGGCTTGCACATTCCTCTCCACATGTGGACGGGCATTGTCCTGCTGAAAAAATTGCATGTGGTGTCGCCTGAAGGAGGGGTAGTACATCGGGCTCTAAAACCTCCCTGATGTGGCTGTTTCTGTTGAGATTGCCCTCAATACCTAGGAGTCGAGATTGCATGTTCTATCCAATGGCACCCCAAAACACAACATTTGGCGTTTATCCGCTATGCCACTCAACAATGCAGGCTGCCAGGTTGTGGTCACCACATTAACGTTTAACACATATGCAGCCATTGCTGTAGGACAGGTTGAAGCTGGACTGGTCCGAAAACCATGCATTTTGCCACTCAGTATGCTAGTGACGGTGTTCACTTTCCTATTGCAGTCTGAGGCATTTGTGGTTTCTGGACAGTGAAAGTCAATGCAATGGCATACGTGCCACCAGTCCAGCCCACAGCAGACTGCGTCGAACTGTCGATGCTGTCAGATCTACACCCGTTGCAGTGCTCCAGTGTCAAGCCAAGCCAACACTGCTGACGAGGCTGTACAGTCCATTATGGCCACGCTGACAAAATGGTGGTCAACCCGTGCTGTGGTCACATTGCGTGGTCCAGTACCCGTTCGTCGCTGTGTACGACCCTCTTCTTTCCACTAGTGCCACACACACATATTACTGTTTTAGTGGCATGCCCTGTACGAGCCGAAATGTGATGGCATGACATACCCGTTTTCGAAGACCGATCATTCTGCCCCTTTTGAACTCACTGACATGCTGATAGAGCGCCCTTTGACGTCGACGATGCATACTGGCACTTGCTGTCACTTCGTTTGACGGCTCTTCAATGACAGAGCTTGGCATAGCATGGAAATTTCAGGCCACACAAAACAGGGTGCTACTGGGCTTAAATGTACGCCATCTCTATGCAATCTTAATCGCTTATTACTTCTACACTGTTCTACACATGTTCCGAGTTTGGATTCATTCGGGCCATTCTTTCTGGCTATTGCAATTTTCACAACCAATTGTGTATTAATGCACACTGTTCAGATGCTTCTGAATGTAATTATTATTCAATATTTTTACAATCATTTGGGTTGTAATTTTGTCATCATGATATTCGGAAATTATATTTAACTCTAACATACGAGTGCACTAAAAATACATATACTTTTTACAGTAATAGAAAAAAAACTGCACTGAACCACTTTGACTACATTCTGAAGCATGAACATTAATCAGGACTTCCTGCAAGTTTATTGATCCTCAGTGTAAAAAAGTATGGGAAAGAAAAATAAAACATATTTATCCAAATTTTCCTGACACAGGGATGGGAATCTAACAGGAGAATCGTCATATTAATTCAACAAGTCTAAACACGAGCGTTGGCACGAACTCATGTCAAGTTATCTCAAATATTTAGGGCAAGGCATATTCAATTATTTTCTGAAATTTTGAGTAGTAGACATACTTAAATATACTTGTATAAACAAAATGTCAGAAGAACAACGGTTTCGTACCATGAAAAATATAACAATATCCTTGTGCAATAAATTCGTGGGACAATGTCTTTTCGTATCCAAAATAATTATATACGCTCATATTTGATTCAGTGGCAATTCACTTCACGCAATACATCCTAACTTTCGTCTAGTTGAAAACGTTATTCTTAGGATGAAGTATTGCGTTCGTTGGGTGAAACATAATCAACCAATTTTACATCAAGTACAACAAGAACATCCATGCCTTGCTTGAAAGCCAAACTCGGAACCTCTGCACTATCAGCCAGTACTTGACTACTTCAAGGCGGTCGGCTACCGTGATTAATTTCTTATGATAAAATTGGGCGGGTCGGGGTGAAATTAATGTAAGGATAAATTTATAATATATTTTTTCTTTGAAGTAGTTGAAGTTATTGTAAATATCATTCACTTGATTTGTTGCTCTTTACAATTATCTATACATAGAAAATTGGTTTAATAAATAAGTTAGGTCATTGATTAATTAAAAACTTTTTTGTATTGCTTTATTATGTATGTGCTTTTCAGAGTTATACGATAAGTAATGAAATAAATTTCGCATAATACTAATTATTTCCAATATTTTAAATAATTGTAAGTTTATCTGATTTAAAATGTATGAAATACTTATTGGTTTAATGTAATATTCCGTTTTGTTTATGATCTTAATGTGGCAAGTGTGTGTGTGTATATACATACTCAAATATATATGTATACATCATTTCATACTTGCCCACATATATGTGTGTAAATAAAATTACTCATTTTATAAAACATATAACTGCACTGTATTAAATCTAATGAGTCTACAACCTAAAAATACTATAACTCTATGTCTCTTCTGAACAAATTAAATATTTGCTATACGTAAGCTTACAGGGTCAAAATAGATAATATACATATGTTCACAAACAAAAAATTTTTCCTTTGAGATAATTGATGCGTGCGCTCGAATGATGATGTATGGCACATTTTACATTTAACGGAAAATGGAAAAATAAGTGCTCATTCCAGAGAATCAACACAAAGTATTTATGTAATGACATATTTCTATTCGTTGTGCAAACAGATTGTTTAAACTACAATATTGTACCAATTTGAATTGTTCTAAGCATTGTTATGAGAATATATATAATGCTTATAATGGAACAATGCTGTATACAGCATATATATGTATATAGCATAATTTCCATAACATAGTGTACTGTACAGTAACGATAGGGCTGTCTATAATGCCACATTATGTATTAGAACATTAAAAAACAGCTACAAATATATTTATTGATATTTATTGAACGGATTACGTGGGTATCAACAAAATTATAACACATAAGTTATCGACATGAGACAAACATCTGGTACGCTGAAGTCAGTATCACATAGTACATTTTCCTAAACTATCATATATTGTTGCTTCATATCATTGATCAAAATAGCTAGGGGCACTGTTATTCGCGAAAGTTTTCCACAACTAGTTGTATTCCAAAACATTTTGGCTCAGATCCATGTTGGTGATTGGATAATTGAAACTTTTCCGTGTCTCAGCCGTCTGCCCACCGAATAAAACACTACTTTTTTTTTTTTTGCATCTGTGGATACAAAAAAAATCAGAAAGTTATTACAACCCAGTCTTTGCTTCTCGTGGCCATAACGCTTTATAGCCATAGTTATTTAATAAATATCGCAACTTCTGTTTGAAGAGCCTTCCCTACAGCATGCTTTTGTAATTGATTTTGCACACTTATTTTGGCAAAATTTTAGTAATTTTATGTCCTAGCAGCTATGACTCCTAACGATAATTAGGGATCTCATGTAAAAGCTTTGAATGTATTCATTCAACCAGGCAAGAACCAGAAAATAATGTTTTTAATGTAAACAATGAAATTATATTTTTTCAAAACCCTCGAAGCCCCACAGTTTTATATAGTGTAGTGTAGAAAAACAAACACAAATCTTGCATGGCTATAAATTAACCTATTAAAAAAAATTTGTACTTCCGATTTGTTAAGTAATCTTTGAATGAAAATAATAAAAAAAATTATAAAATAGTCGTGGAACCATACCTAGATACTTCACGCGGATTTGACCAAAAGAATATGTCTTGTATTTTAAATGGATAATATAAATTTATCCTACCTGACAGATAAATTAAGATTATATAAGAAACGGACATAAGGCTTACGAATTAAAATGCAATATATTTTAAACAAACTAAAGCAGCTTAAAAATAATTATAGATGACGTTATTTTAACATATTTAAGATTTTGGTCTTGAAAAATATAAAAATAATAAAAATTTACGATTTTTATTTATATTTTTTTTCCCTCTCAGCAGTGGACAACATTAATTAGTCAAGACATATCTAGAGAAATACTGGCACAGATAAGGTGCGCCAGGGTCGGTTTTTTCTATACACTGGCTGGTAATTTTTTCAGGGTGCTTTTTTCAATAATTTGTTTCGTGGTTGTTTTGTCTTCCTGATATTTAACATCGATAATCCTCTTATTTAGGACTTATTAACTTCCAAATGTTGTATCTCGAGTGGGCTTACTAGGATATAGCTTAGCGCTAACTTACAATAATGGACAGCAGTAAAACACCTGCGCTCAAGGTGTCAGGCAGGCGCTTTGTCCGCACTGTACCGGGCACCTCCTGCACAGTTGCAAGACACACATAAATTACATTCCATCTACGTAAGAAAGTTTATGATAACTAATACAATTTACATACCTATTTAAATCTACCTACTTTGATACGTACAAAAAGGGTTTACTGTGATGTTTCATCTCAATTTCCATTATTTGTTTCATGATATGAAAATCTTCGAGGCGGCTTGCGAAATAAACATTTTGTATAATGTTGCAGGTTATCTTGTATGTTATCATGTGTTCTAAAAGCCCGCTAGTGCAATAATTAAACTGTGACCGTTCTCCTTTTCAACCATTAAAATAATGTGCTGGAAATCATAAATAAAAATTTCAAAGAAAACAACATATTTTTGGAAATGAATAGCGTAAAGTGTTAAACTTTATATTAAGGGTACACTGCATTCCAGTTTCAAGTGAAAAATCCATTATTATTTTTAATTAGCTCACCATTCCATACAAGGCTTTGTAATTATGGTCATAGCCACTCTTGAACCATGCATCATCCGCAGCAAGATTTACATTTTTTGACGTCACAGAACAAACCAATGCACTGAAATACGCTTAGTAAACTTTATTTAGTAATTATGTTCAGCCAGTCGTAAACACCTACCTTAAATAATAGCTTTGATTGAAATAATATACTATTAATAACTGTCTGACAATGTCATTAGGCCTGAAGAACAAATTCAGAGTACATTATTTAAAATCAATTAAATATAAAACTGACTAATAATACTAAGGCATACCTTTTCTTCAGTTTTCCCCCAGTGTGTGCTACTTAGAAGTGCCTCATAATTTACAACTTGGCATATTGTGTGCCTAAAGTTAAAAAAAAGTTTCGGAACTGATTTTCTAGTGGCAAAAAACATGAATCCGTACGCGTAAACTGTCAAACTGTCAGCCACTTCACGCACTGTTCCCCTTTCCCTTGAAAACAGTGGAGTGGCGCGCGCAAGCACATGACACACGTTGTGGCATACAGCGGCGAAAGAGTTGAGAACGCGGTTGAAACGCAACTATCGCCTTGAAACCGCGCCTTAACAATCTGTGAAATGTTGTTAAGAAACACAAGTGTTTTGAAGTTGGCATAAATTCGTTTCTGTCTCGCAAAGAATTTGGGAAACATATAGTTTATTTTGGTTTAGATACCAGATCCAAAGAATTAAAACACACAGCGACACAATGAAAAAGTTAAAAGAAACACGTTGGAATGCAACAGAATATTTTCGTGCCGCTTAAATTCCTGGTTCGTTGCTTCCTGCTTTCCCCGCACACTGCCAGTGATGTGAATTATTTTTATTTATATTATGTCCAAATCCTCCTTAACAGAAACAGGAACAATTAGAGTTTCGTAACTCCCTAATTGTGTGGGTATTCCATTAAAAAAAAGCTTTACTACTAACTGATTTAAATGCAACTACGCTATGCAAATGGTTTCACAATAGGGCAGTAGTGAATAAATATTTCTGTGTATGGCAATATTTAAGACAATTTCATTTAAAACGTTTCTCTTTTCAGACTTACGCAGCAGATATATTCTTCGCTCAGACATGGAAAGACAACCGCCTGAGGCTGCCGGAAAATATGACTTCAGAATACAGGTAAAGAGGTACTGTCCTATTATTTCATACATGAAAGTTGGTTTTGGTTCGTGAAATAAGAAGATACTAGAAGATTGTATGCCCTGTTAAAAACCCATTGTTTGAGAGATTCTTAAATTTTTAAATGTATTTATCTTTTAATTTAATTAACACATTTATTTAAGCTCAGTTTTGAAGTAGCCTAGTTAGTAGTTATAAATGGGGCATTCGAACGCAGATTCATGACAGGGACACAGGTACCCCACCGAACCTTGTTATGAAAATGTCAACAGCATTCTTTTGCATTCCACTTATATGATGTGTCGTTTCCATTTATCCCTCGAAATATCCCTTTTTCCCTCAAAAAACGTCAGAATTTCCCTTTTTACCTAAAAATTTTCATAAATTTCTAAAAAATTTCTTCAAAATTTAATTTATTCAAATATTTTTCAATGACACTACAATCTAGCATAGTGACTCCTTTTTGGGCAATGAGGATTTGAGAATTCATGAGGGGTTTTCTCCGAGTCTATGCTAAGCCAGTACAGTTATCTCAGAGTCTTCCCAAATTCATTTATCATTTAAGTCCTTCATAACTTCACGCTCTCGCATTACATTTCGACAGGGTCCACAGTGATGCTAAGCCGGGAGGGTTATCACAGAGTCTTTCCATATTAGATTATCATTAAAGTCCTTCCTACTAGATTATATACTTCACGCTCTTACATAGCAAGCACGAAGGGTTATCCCAGAGTCTTCTTCCCAAATTCCATTATCATTTAAGTCCTTCCAACGAGATGCTAAACTTCACGCTCTCGCATTCCAATTCGATGGAGTGCCGCAGTAACACAACGGATAGATGACATTTTAAACTGCATGTTCTCATATTACATTTCGGCGGGGTGCTGCGGTGATGCAATGGATATATGACATGCTGAACTTCATGCTCTCGCATTCCATTTGTACAGGGTGCCACAGAGATGCAACGGATAGATGACATGTAAAATTTTACGCTCTCGCATTCAATTGCGATGGGGTGCTGCAGTTATGCAATGGATAGATGACATGTTATACTTTACGCTCTCGCATTCCATTTCGATGGGGGCGGTGGTGACACAAAAAAGCAATGACATGTGTAAATTAACGCTCTGGCATTCAATTTTGATGGGGTGCTGCAGTGACACAATGGATAGATGACATTTTAAACTTCATGCTCTCGCAGATATGCTTCACGCTCTTGCATGCCAAGCCGAGAGGGTTATCTCAGTGTCGTCCCAAAATCATATAACATTTAAAACCTTCCTACGAGATGATATGCATTATGATCTTGCATGGCAAGCTGGGAGGGGTTTCTCATTGTCTTCCCAAAATAGTTAATCATATAAGTCCTTCCTACTAGATGATATACATCACATGCTTACATGACTAGCCAGGAGAGTTATCTCAGTATCTCCCCAAAATCAATTATAATTTTGGTCCTTCCTAGGAGATGATATACACCATGCTCTTACATGGCAAGCAGGGAGGGTTATCGCAGTTTCTTCCCAAAATCAATTAACATATGAGTCCTTCCTACGAGATGATACACACCATATGCATACATGGCAAGAAGGGGGGGGTTATCTCACTGTCTTCCCAAATTAGATTATAATTTAAGTCCTTCCTACCAGATGATATACATTATTATCTTGCATGTCAAGCAGGGGAGGGTTATCTCAGAGTCTTCCCAAATTAGAGTATCATTTAAGTCCTTACTATGAGATATACTTCACATACTTGCATTCCAAGCAGTGAGGTATATCGCAGAGTATTCCCAAAATCATATTGACATTTAAACATGTTTAAATTATAATCTTTCATATTCCATTATAGCCCCAGGCCCTGGCTGGGTCCTCGAGAAAATGACAGTTTCGTAAAAATACGACAACATGCATATAGACTTGAACAATGCGGGAAGTATAACCAAAACATGTTTAAATAATCTTTAATATTCCGTTATAGCCGAAGGCTCTGATCAGAGTCCTAGAGAAATGTCGGTTTCGAAAACACATGTAGGCTTGGGCCATGGATACATAGTAGTAGTAGTACATTAAAAAACATGTATGTTTAAACAATAATAATTGTTCATATACCGTTATAACCCCCGTATCGTCGAGAGAAAATAGGTTCAATGTTTTTTACCATCACTCTCCGATGTTAGCGATGTAAATATATATTTTAAGAGTTAGGACGAATATCAATCGTAGCCAGGCAGTGTTGGGGGCGAGAAAAAAAAACGTGCTGTACTCTCAGTTGGTACAAATAAGAAGTCATGCACATACTTGATGCAATGTTGTCCTTCCACTTACCATCTGCATAGCATAACCACACAGATGGGTATTCCGTTATAGCCGCAGACCTCTGGCCACCATCCTCGAGAGAGAAATTGCGGTTTCATACAAATGCACCAACACACAATGCTGAAAAGTAATTAAAAAAACTTGTTTTAATAATAAATGTTTCCCTAAAAGCACCAGGCCCCCGCCATGAAACAAGCCCCCCGATTCGCCGAGAGAAATAGAGTTTTATTTACAACATGCCGTGAGCGATGAAAATTTTATATTTGAAGAAGTTTTTTTTTCCTTTTGCAACACCAAGCCCTACACGAGTTTCGGAAAATATGTATAGTAGTATGATTATTAATATTTCGCTACAGCCAGACTGTGCACGACACTGACGACTCATCGAGAAATACGTTTTACACACCATAGCCCCCAGCCCGACATGATTTTCGGAAATATTACAAATAATATGTAAACTTGTATAATATTTTGATATGCAACAGCCAGGCTGCGAGATATTCGGAAATAAGTAAATTATTTAAAGTATTATTGTTTGTTTTCTACAGCCAAGCGGTGCGGGGCTTCAACGACTCCCCCCGAGAAATTCGTTTATACATATGCTGCAATGGCCCTTCATTATATGACTCCTTTTTTTTTGGCAATGGGAGATTGAAGGATTTTACCTAACATGCTGCGAGAGGCTCTCATCTCTGATTGGTTACGCAAGCCTAAGGATATCAACTTTGAAATGATAATATCATTCATCATGGCTGAAGAATGTTCGTATTAATTACCCTCCTATTATGTAACGTCTCACATCGTATAAGCATAGCAGGATCAAAGTTCCGATTGGTTTATGAAACACACCACACCCTCGCCAATTATCACATAAGCATTTATGCACCTAATATCCGTCTTGCTTAAGATACAAACGCCAAAAAAAAAATTAATAGACATCACTCCCAACATGGCGAAAGGACTACATGTCTGATTGGCACTCGTAATGTTAAATATTTCATCAACACATGCATACAAACATTGACCGAGTAAGTTACACCAAAGGAGAAAAAATACATATTCATTACTACATATGGTTTCTACTGTTGGGAGTGATTGTTTTATAAACATATTAATGTAGGTTTCGTTACCCTTGTCGAAATCACTGCAGCAACCAATCTACTTATGCCTAACGCAAATACTACTATTGTCCATAAACATACATTCAACATATCGACATTCAAAGGTTTGGTTAAGGTCAAGGGTACACATCATCGTCCAAGGTGACAGTTATGGTTGTAGTATACACTGACAGTTTCAGTTGCTATTCAGACTTCGAAGAGTAAACAGTGGTGTTTTTCTACGATGGAAAATAATCGGAGAAGTTATTTGTGTTGCTAGTGTAAGAAGACTTTTTCTAAAAGTTGCAATGCTCGTCGACACGAGACTGGCTGCCAACAAAATATGAAATTCATGATCTTATCATGTGAAATGTGCAAATAATATTTTCGAAGAATCGATATCATAAAAAGGCATAGCGCAACATGATAATATCTCCTTCCTACACCGGTCAATCAGTATTTGCTGAGAATAAAGCAAACACCTGATGGGAAGATATCCGCAAAAAAAAAATTCCAACCAACAACATCATTAAAGGTAACATACCCTACTATGAAACCAATGTCTGGAACAGCCACTTCTCCTAGACATCCATACCACTACTTCAACAGTACATTTGCATATGCCTGCAATGCAAAGACACATATAAAGTATAAATGCAAGCTGAATCCATCTCGCACAAGCTATCGATGTAATATATGCCAAGGTATGTTCACTCTTATAGACAGTTTGAACGTACGTTTGAAAAAGTGCAAAGACCTTGTTTCTCTACATGCTAAGAAACACGGTGCATTGTCAACATTACAGTTGCTATTCAGACTTCGACATGTGAACAGTTGCTAAGGTAAACGTGCTCTTCATCTTCGGCGATGGAAAATAATCGGGAAAGTTATTTGTTTCGTTACTGTTTGAAGACTTCTTTTTTTCAAATGCCATCATACTCGACGAGCATGGAACTAGCCACCACTAGGATGTCAGGTGGAAGGATGCTGGATGGAATATGAGAAAACCGAAGTGGAATGGTAGATAATGTTTTTTGTGCAGGAGGGGTCATTTGTGGAGCAGGAGCGGTAATTTGCAGATCAGAAGAGGACAGTAGCACCTCAGGAGGGTTTATTTTCGGAGCAAAGGGGGTAATTTGTGGAGCAGAATTGGTCATTTGTGGAGCAGGAGGTGTTATTTGCAAAGCAGGAGATGTCAGTTGCGGAGCTGAAGGGATCATTTGCGATGCAGAAGAGGTCATTTGCAGAAAATAATGGGTCATTTACCAAGCACGAGGGGTCATTTGCAGAGCAGGATAGGTCATTTGCAAAGAATGAGTTCAAGCTGAGCAAAGTGTTTGTCTGGAAGAAACTGTTGAAGATGTTACTGCATGGTAATGTGATGAAAGAATTAGATAAAATGTAAAATAGAATGGATGCATAAAAATGCTTAAATCTCACAAATGAAATGTGTTAGTCAATTTATATATAGAGCTGTAGCTAGGCAATGTAGATACACAAGTCGTTACTGTGGAAAGTACTTCTGTTTTTTCATGAATATGACACAAGCTATATGATTTTTCGAAATCCATTATGTAGCTTAACTTTATTTATATATCTCCTCCCACTGCTGGAAAATTACATGGAAAACAGTGTTGCTTCTGTGAAGAGGTCTTCAGAAAAAGCTGCCATGCTCGGTCTCATGAGAGAACCACTTGTAGGAAGAGTCCTTTTCGCGCGAAGAATCATTACGACATTGGCACCGTGCAATTTTTGCAAGGCGATACATTGAAGGAACATATATGTATATGTAGCATGTCCAAATAAGGGATTCCAGTAACAGAGCCGGAAACAGTGTCTTTGGATACAGCAAAAAACATGTTCACTTTGGGGGAATCCCATATTTGGACATGCTTAGAGAGTCGTTGTTTCCTCAGTTAGAAGAGGCGGCGGGGGACTTCATTTCCCAGCAATATGGTGCGCCACCCCATTGGCACCTAGCTGTTAGCAGATACCTGAACGAGACATTGCTGCAATTCTGGATTGGTCGAGGAGTAGCTGGTGACCAGGCTCTTTATCACTGGCCTCCAATAAGGCCGGATCTTACCCTGTGCGATTTTTTTCAATGGGGGTACATAAATGATCAAGTGTTTCGTCCACCATTGCCGGCTAAAATTGACAATCTCAAAACGAGAATTACAATCGCCATCCAAACTGTAACACCGGACATGCTGACAAGAGTTTGGAACGAGTTTGATTATCGCGAAGACGTCGTTCGGGCCGTTCGTGGTGGTCACACTGAATATTTCTGAATATATGGTAAACGAACTTCACGGTTCCACGATTCATTTGATTGGTCAACTAAGAATGTAGGTTGTTTGGTTTTGATATTATAGACCTTCAAATTTGGGGTATTCTTATATACTAAACCTGTATATAAACATATCCCTTAAAATTAAAATAAAGCAAGTTAAATTCTTATCCAAAAAAGCGTAAACATTAAAATAAAGGCAGGGTGAATAAAAAATACAGTAGGAAGAATAAATTATCTATGTGACATCCCAAAAATAAATGGAAAGAATAAGAAAACTTAGTGAAATTATATAATTTAATTATTTTAAAATGAAAGTAAAAATACTTGTATAATTTTTGTTATAATACAGCAATAGACAATTTAAATAGCACATGTATTCAAGCGAATTTTATACTGAACATTGTAGTTCTATTTTTTATCTCTTTAAATCTTTGTATGTCAAAAGAATAGGTCTTTCATGTAGGTACTTTCTTTAAAGTATGTTTATCTAACAACTTCAAATAATTAACCGTTAATGTAATTTTATGCTTTTCATTTAGAATACATCTGAACATTATTCCATAAGTAGATTTAAAATTTTGAAATTCAGTGGCTGATAGTTTTACATCTTTATCCAAATAATGGAATTTTTTTTATAAATCCATAAGAATTATTCAACTTATAGAGAATGGATTATATTTTCTAATATGTATTTATTTTAAAAAATTTGTATGATAAAATAAATTAGAATAAGTAAATTAAATATATGCAAAAATGTACGTAGGTATCTTTGAAAATATGCTCATTTGTAAAATAATAAATCACTATTAATGAATAACACGAGTGCAACGAAAGTTACCTCACAGTATCGTCAAAAATGACATTTGTCCCATTTGCGTTTAATGCGGCTTCCTTGCGTAGATGTGCCATAAGGGAGTAAACATTTCCCTCCATTATTCACAGATGCAAGTAGGCATGGGACAGTGGGTCGATAAACTCGAGAGGTCTCGACATTGGCCGAGAACACAGGCTCGAGTACGGCTCGAGAAAAGGGTCGAGAGTTCCTTCGTCGCCTATGATGTAACCTGCGCTGCAGATACGGTAATTCGTTACTCGAGCGCTGCAGCGGCCGCCGCTATACTCGGCACATAGTTACACTGTAGTCGATTGAAGAGAAGAGGAGGGAATACGTGCGTTCGCGTGCGAGAAGGTAATATGTGTGGTAAAATTTGTAACTACATGTAGCCCTTACCACTCACATTAATTGCTAAAGCCAGTGCTGGCTGTTTGACATTATTCTAGTAGAGATATACTCGTACATGTAAACGGAAATATTGCATTCGCGTGTGACCCAACGTGGGACCGGTATTGTATTACGAATAACACATTGTGAGCTGCATTGGTAATATTCGTGATATAACGTATAAATGAATTTAAGCATGACAGATGCCGCTGAGATATTATTTCACGCGATAGCATTATATGTTTATCTCGTCACAAGTGGTAATGTATCACACTGGTTCATTTTCCGGAATAAAGGCTTCAACAAAGCGAAAGTCATGCGCTTGGGAGTATTGTGAGGAGTCTCGTAACAAAGTGAGGTGTGTTATGTGCTGAAAGGAGTTGAGTTATGCTCACAGATACAAATCAGCAATGATTCGCCACCTGAAACGGCATATTATTACGCAGAGTGCTGCACCCCATTTTACCGCATGTGCTACCACATCTCACCGACCTTCGCCTGCTGCTGTGCCTGTGTATATGTCCTGAAATATCCAGGTATGAAAGTACCATACATATTGTAGCTTATTTGCGACGAACCCTACTTTGAAGAAGGAGGATGTCGAACTGTAGTTACATGTGTACCATCCGGCTTAGCGAAGGCAGAATGTATTTGTTTTAACTATCCAAACACGTCTAGCGATGTACACTCTCCAAAGCATCGTTCCTCGCAATACATTCGTCCTTTCAGGTATTACGCATTACTGTTGCCATCAGATAGGAGCTTCTACAGTATAATGTAGGCGGTATACTACATTTACTAGAGAAAGACGGTTGTCACCTATCTTTGTAGTGGCACACATTTTTTGTTTGGGTAATCAGTCAAAAATACTGGTTTGATGGGTACTCTACAAGCTAATGTATCCCTCGCTAGTCTTTTCATCGCAACGTAGCTGTTGCACATTACATATACCCTTATAGGGATATCATATGCGAGTCATGGTCGACCTCTACCAATTTTACCCCTCACACTTCCTTGCAATACCAGCTGAATCAATCCTGCGTGTTTCAGTGTGTGCCCTATCAACCTATCCCTTCTTTTTACCAAATATTGGCATAAACATCTTCTCTAACCTATTCGATTACGTACTTCCTCATTTATGATCTGCTCAACCAAGCTAATTTTCAACATCCTTCTGTAATACCACATTCCATGAATTATGCAGCCCTAACCGTACAAATGCAAACATTAGAACACATCCAATGAATTGGTAACAGGCCTACATGGCTTATAATAACTGAATTCAAGTCAGCCTCATAAGCCATAAAATATAATGATAGCTTTCTTTTCCTAGCAGAGAGTAACCCAAATCAGTAAGAGATAGACACAGCGTTAGTACAGATGGTTACGAATTATTTCTAACTACTGTATATCGTTGAGAATGCAGGATTTAAACGATGTGTGTCGCTGTTGTATCCTAAATACAATATTTCATTCCTTAAAAAACTGTGTCAATTTGTTGAAGAGGCCTATGACAAAGAACTCTTTAACGATCAAAAGAAAATATCAGAATCGGTTTCCGTCTCCATGACTAATGACATCTGGACATCGATGAACTTGAAAGCTTTCGTGGCTGTGACAAGTCACAATCTCGTTAAGGAATGTTCTTCGCGGACATTGTGCCTGTTCACATTCTGTTTCCCGGAGGCTACTACTACCCTTAACATCAGTGATAAACTTGATGTAATCATTAAAACTTGGAAGCTAGAGGGTAAAGTGGTTAGTGTTGTCACTGACAACGCTGGTAACATGACAGCCGCTATGAAATTAATTCAGAGTGGAGATTTTGCGGTACAGCATCTGCCATGTGCAGCACACACGCTCAATTTGGCGATACAATGTGCACTTGTAAGCAATCTACTACTATCGTCCATTCGAGAAAAGGCTAGAAAACTTATTGGACTCTTTAAGACAAGCTGTAATGCTAAAGAAAATCTTGCTGAGGCAAATAAACTTTTACAGAAGCCTGTGTATAAGCTTATTCAAGAGGTAGCGACAAGATGGAACTGCATGTTCCATATTGTTGCAGCCTGTTGAATGTGTTGCAACCTGTTTAACAACTCTGTGGTTAGGAATAGAAACCATTATGCAGGAATAATGGGATATGTTAGATTAAGCTCTCGAACTGCTTCAACCATTTGTGAGAATAACTGCCAAACTATCAACAGAGCAGCATTCAACCATTATTATGATAATTCCAATTATAACACAGCTTTATGAGGCGCTGTATAGAGGCGGATAGGTAACAAACGCAACTCAACAGCTCCAGGCCGATCTGCGCATAAACATAAGCAAAGATGAGCCGTATTGTCTTGTGTTCACATGCTACGATTTAAAATGATGTAATTCATCAATGCAGAGCATGCAACAACTGAAATGCAATATTTGACATCAGAGTGCACGCAAGTATTGTATTCTACAGCTGGCACATATTCGTATGATAACGACGCGTCCGAAGTATTAACATTGCCGAAAACATTTAGTGTATGGAAATCATACGACAATGCAGTGACAGTCAGAATCAGTGAGCACAACATCACAGCGGATGCAGCAGTGGAAGTACAGTGATATCTGGCAGAGAAGTTTCTGCCCTGTATGTCTGACCCGTTTGATAACTGGCGCCCAACCAAAGGTGACACCCAGACCCAGCCTTGACGCTTCTCGCCAAGAAATATTTGTGTGTACCGGCCCCGTCAGTTCCAAGTCAGCGCACATTCTCAAATATGGGTCAGATTAATAATAAGCAGGAAAGTAGATTGCATGGCAAGTTCATCAAAAAATTAGTATTTTTGATTAAAAATTGTATTGTTTAATCTGCCTATCTTGTCGACGTTTCCTTTCCTTTATGTTTGTCACATTCCTATGTAATGCATATTCGAGTATTATGTATCGCGCATTCGTACTGGCATTTCTAGCATTTTCAAACAATACGCAGCACCTCAGAAAACCTTTTTCCTATACATGCTTGTTGTAAGCTGGCATTCAAGTTATTGGCACTTAGAATATATACCATTTGGTAGCTCAGTCTGCCACGATGTATTAAGTACATTGCAACTGGTTTTCAGAAACTGAACTAGATGGTAGCATGTTAGAACGTCCGTCTCGAGACTCTCACAAGAAGCTCGAGCTCCGTGACGTCAATCTCGAGAGTCTCGAGCAAGACTTGTGCCCATCTCTAGTTGCAAGGCACCGAACAAGGTCTTAGAAGCTATGTGAGCGGTGTGAGCGATAATACCTAGTACAGTGAACACGCTGCATGCCCCGGTGGCACATTCGACAAGCATTTTCCCAGTTGGATGAGTATGAGGAGGGCAACATCGCCATCCTCCGAGAGGCAGGTTGGAAGATATGGTGCATTGCTGACCGCTTGAACCATTCTTTCTACAATGTGAGTCAGTGTTGGAAGCAGTGGGGGTAGATGAGTTCACACACCGATTGAGAAGGCTTGGGTCGACCACGGCAGATAACCAGCAGATAGTATCGTTTCATCATGCGACAGTCTGTAAGCATCCAGTGGGCTTCGCTGTGCGCCATCCAAGGACATTTCACAGCTGCTTAGGATAGGTCTGTGTCCACCATTACCATATCAGGGAGATTGAAATGTTGAAAGGGTGGAATTTATCGGCGTCGTATCCCTGATCCTGTCGACAATTACGACTTCAGCTTAGCCGAACACGTGTGACCTTTTGCCAGGAATGAGTAGCACCGAAGCTTGCGGATTGGTGACGAGTAATTTACAGCAACGAATCACAGTTTTGTCTCGATATAGATGGCTACTGAATTTGAGTCTGGAGAAGTACTGGCCAGCACCATGATCCACGCTTCATTGTAGAGCAGCACACTGCCCCAACAAGAGATGTCACGATGTGGGGTGCCATTTCCTATGACTTCAGCACCTCACAGGTGGTAAATTAAGGAAACTTAAAGGCATGGAAATTTGTCCAGGAAATTCTGTGACTATGTGTCATTCTATTTATAGTGCAGCCCAACAAACACATTTTCCAGTGGGACAATGCCCGCCCTCACCAAGCACAGGTATCTCTGGTCTTCCTTTGTGATGTTGACATTCTTCCTTGGCCAGCAAGCTCCCCAGACCTCTCACCCATCGAGAAGGTTTGGGATCAGATTGGTTGGCAACTACGGTAAGCAGCAACTATGGTGGATTTGAAGTGTTAGCTGCGACTGCATTGGCAGGATCATAGACAGGAGAACATCCGACATCTCTATGCATACATGCTCGACTGTATCGCCACATGTTTCTTTGCTACTGTAGTTCCAATACCATACTTATTGCATACTGCAAGTGTTGATCCCCTACAATACATGCTTGGTGTGATACAATATGTAATGGTTTTTGTAGACATCCTACCATGTCTTGTTCCTGTGTTCACTTATGTGCCCCTGCGACGGCACCTTCAGGATGATAAATATTTTTGTATTTTTTTTGGAAATGAGTGTACGCACTGAGCAGTGTTTTACCAGTTAATGAATATAAATACATTTAAAAGATCTGTTCAATATTTCACCAAAGGTGTTTAATTAAATATTTTAATAAAAATTGATATTGGAAATTTATATAAAAAATAATTAAATTAGAAAAAAAGAATATATTTTAACAATGTAAAAAGTGTGGTAAAGAGAAAAAGTTTTTAATACTTTTTATTACATAAAAATATACAAAATCTAAACATATTAATATATATAATGTGTAGTAGAAAGGTATATTGTAAAAAGAACAACGAAAATATTTAGAAAAAGTTTTGTAATTGTGGATAAGTGTATTTGTAATAAATATCTCAAAATTAATAAAAAATTCTAAACTACACAAAAACTTACAACATATATAATTAACAAAAAAAATAAAATTACGAAGAATTTAAGGATATTATTTTTTTTAATGAATAAGTCTTCAATAGATAAGCTTATTAATATGTGAAAAGCATATTTCTGAAATAATAAAAAAGAAAAATACTTCAAAACATATTAAAATTATTAGATAATTCAGTTTATAAAGCAATATTGATAATAATGCTGAAGTATGCNACTACACAAAAACTTACAACATATATAATTAACAAAAAAAATAAAATTACGAAGAATTTAAGGATATTATTTTTTTTTAATGAATAAGTCTTCAATAGATAAGCTTATTAATATGTGAAAAGCATATTTCTGAAATAATAAAAAAGAAAAATACTTCAAAACATATTAAAATTATTAGATAATTCAGTTTATAAAGCAATATTGATAATAATGCTGAAGTATGTGTACATGAATTAAGCTCATTGGGTAAAGAGAATAAATCTGTTACTTAATTTTCGCCTCATAAAACACTTATGATAAACATTTAACAATTATTTAATGTCTAAATAAAACAATAAGAAACAACACAGTTTCAATATTTTAATAAAAATAATAATACTAACAATTAAGTACAAAAATAAATTACTCTTTTACCTTATCAGTATTTATTCTTAAATATACACCAATACATTAATTTAAATTTATTCAATTTTTTTATTAAATAGAGACAGGTAGCAAAGTTGAGTGGAAAAAAAATATTTGTCTGAAGTTGCTAAATAATCACTTATATAAATATAGACATAGGTTTAGAAAAGATGGTATAAGTAAAACTACATCAAGAAATTACTATAATACTAACCAACACAAAATTGTTCTTTTAATATTTGCTGGTTTACTGATGTATATATTATATATATATACTTTAAGCAGATAAAAAAGATTTAAAATACATNTCAAGAAATTACTATAATACTAACCAACACAAAATTGTTCTTTTAATATTTGCTGGTTTACTGATGTATATATTATACATATATATACTTTAAGCAGATAAAAAAGATTTAAAATACATATTAGCTTTTTAGTAATATATTTATAATTCCTAGAAAAACCTTTACAAATAAGATGATTTAATTTTTACGCCTTTATTTAGAAATGTACAAATTTTCAATACCGAAAATTATACCAAGTTTGACGCATGCCATATTCAATGTAGAAACTCAGCTGGCACAATACATGCAATACCCCACCCCCTTTTCTGCAAGAGCCTTCCCAGTAACCACCTGCCTCGAGACACATGGCAGCAATTAACGTCTGCAGCGAAGGCAGACTGGAGCAAGGGAGGAAGTTACACGTGTCAAGGTTGCCTCGGACCCCCACAACCGCCCCCAACCAACCCTGTGTAACATGGACAAGCAAAAGAAAGGATTAGATAGTCTGGCGATTTCCGCCCACGTCAAAACACGCGCTGAAGGGTAACACGCGCCGCAGAAACAGCTGACAGGGTTTGTCAGTGGCACACAGGTCAGCCCATTCCCTCTCCACCAACAATAGTCATGGCATGTGTAGGAAATTGCCTTTGTTCAGCAACTCCCCCTTTCCTCTTCCCCTAACAAGGGAAGATATGTGCAAGGTTCAAAGGGGGGATTAAAATAGTTTAAAAGCCAATTTGTGAGACAAGGGGGATTAGTTACGTAAGTCACATCACCGAGAGAGGAAGTCTGTGCAGCAGTTAACTGAGGCCAGGGAGGTCGGAGCCCGGCCACGTCAGTCAGTGCTATCCCACGCCGGAAGGCATCGGGTGGGGGCCCACCAAAGACCAATTGAGAATAGTCAGTCGAATCAGTGCATCAGTGTGACAGTAAGATAAGTAATATCGCACACAGAGGCCAGGGGTCGGGCCCCAGCAGAGTCAACCAGAGGCAGTGCTACGGTGTCAGTCATATCATGGCAGTTAACCAGTAACTCCTTGCACCATGATTCAGTTTGCAGAGACAGTCAGTTCGTGATTCCCGTCGCCAGGAGGCGACGAGTGGCAGGTGGTGTGCCGCTCGGAAGAAGCACACCGGCACGCGCATGGCATAAGGCCTCAGGAGCCGGAGCGCGGACATCAGCCAAGTCAGTTACAACCCTAAGCCGAGAACGGGGCTCGAGTGGTGAGCTGCAATGAGGAGTGCCATGTCGAGCAAGTGGGAGTAGTCCAATGCAGCCTGGCGCAGAGAAGATGGATGCTAGGGTGGGGCCCCGCGAGGAGTCCCTCGCTGGGACATGGGAGTCAGACAGTCAACACCGAAGGAGGAAGCCAGCTGAGTGCAGCATGCCAATGACAGCCGGTCCGAGGGCCTGTGACAGGGCCATCCAACTCACCAGAAGACATGCAGATAACAGATAAGTACCCACATCGCCACTCAGGGACGTGTACTGTCGCCTAGTGTCCCGCCAAGCCATCGGAAACGTAGCCAGAGCTCCGTAATCAGCCCTTCAGGCCCAGATCACGCAGGTTCAATAACATGAGTTTATTCTCTCCACAAAGTGCTGAGAAAGTATGTGTAATTCCTGCAAAAGTGCCGGGAATGTGGGTATGAATTCCCGGTCAAATAAACCTGTTAAAGCCAAACATGATGAAGTTTTGGTTGATATACCCTCAACCTTCAAGGTACCTTATAGCCTGTGCCATTTAACATGAACTCAGATCGTATGAACCGCTCTGGATCAGACAGGTGGGGAATACCATGAAGTTAAATTGGGGCCCAACATAAGGCATAGTTAAGTTTTTAGAGACCGAAACAAGAATCAGGCTATACCCGAGTAAAAGGGGTCTCATCTTTACTAAATTACCGAGCTAGTAAGGATGAACCAAAGACTTTGGGAAGTCTCACACACCATGGTGCCCACTACAGAGATAATTAGCTTGCCATGAGTCAATATTACGGGGCCAACAAACTAGGAATTAATGAGGACGAGCGGGAGGAGCAAGTTCGAGGGAGAAAGGTGGGAGAACGAAGAGAGTTTAGATAGGAGCGGAAGCGGAGGCAGATTTGCGAAGAAGTAGGCCACTGCCCACTGGATGGTGCACAATAGTGAAAATGGTGAGAATGGCGATAACTGACGAGAGACGCGAGAACAAGTGCGGAAACTAGAGAGCGTAGGGAGAAGACTAAGCGAGGCAGATATTAGCAAGGAGCGGAAACGGGAGAAAATGAGAGGTCAATTTCACTGGACGATGGAAAATGACATGAGATAGGTCAGGCAGTCGGTGAAAAACCATGGCGCCACCCAATAAGAAAAACAAGTAGAAACCCACACTGGGTTACTATGTCACTGGACAGTGAACCATAATGGGAAGATACCGGGCAAAAGTAATAAGAAACACAGCCCTATGCGCTATCTCAGTGTCCCAAGGGCGCACCTGTCACTGCTCCAGCCGATAACGAAGTATGGATAGCTGGGCGATTACACACCTGAGCCATGTGCCGCCAGCCGATAAGAAACACTGGGCCAGAAGTTCATGCACACAAGGGAAGATGTGTGTGAAAAAGACGGGCAATAAAATGGACGAAGAAGAGACAATAGGCGAAAAGCGAAGAAATGAAGAGATGTACACCGACCAAGAACCGAACTCGAGAGACTGCGGTCAAATCCGAGGACGAACCTGCAACAGTCCAGGGAGCACAACAGCATGAGAGGAAGGAAATTCAGCCTTCCCCCCTCCTCCCCGCAAGCTGACCAACACCACAGCAAGAGCGGCAAGAAGCCACTTCATCCATCGAAAACAGACTCTGTGTGACATCAGGTAAGTGTTTTTTTCTCATCTTACCCGCTGAGAGACAGGGCTGGTATACCGGAACTGAAGTGCAACTCAGTGTTTTATTTTTAACTGTGAAGCCGAGTTATAATATGTGAGATGCCGGAACACAAGTGCGGCGAGTTATAAGGGCAGGAGGTCCNTTTTAACTGTGAAGCCGAGTTATAATATGTGAGATGCCGGAACACAAGTGCGGCGAGTTATAAGGGCAGGAGGTCCCAGAGCCTAAAACAGCCAGATGCATATACCGGAGTTTACTAAATGTATAAGGTGAGAATATAGGCCCTGAACTGAATTGGAGTTTGTGTATTTGGAAGGGCTGAAAGTGTTTTTATATTGCCAGGGTGTAAAAAAAAAATTTCAGTTTTTTTATATACTTCCATTATTGTCAGTCAGCGGAGGGGCAGGATAAAATAAGGGTCTTNAAAAAAAAAATTTCAGTTTTTTTATATACTTCCATTATTGTCAGTCAGCGGAGGGGCAGGATAAAATAAGGGTCTTATTTTTGTTTTTGTCATGGGCTCCTAGCCGTCCCTTAACAGTAATATGTAGTGGGTGTAAGTTCAGCGATAGGTTAGGTGTGTGTTCGCTTCCGCATACCAGATGACCATTTGTAAAAATGGCAGTGCTAGACATTAGTAAGGACAAAGTTTCCCAGCCTAGGAGATAAGAGGGTTTTCTTTATTTGTACGGCCTACAAGCCAATGTAANATTAGTAAGGACAAAGTTTCCCAGCCTAGGAGATAAGAGGGTTTTCTTTATTTGTACGGCCTACAAGCCAATGTAAAAGTAAATACCTGTCACAAAAACGTAAATGCTGTCAGACAGCTGTAAAAATTACCAGCCATATTCCACAATTGTTTGCCTATACACAAGAAAGTCCCCGATTTGCCAAGGCGACNTAGCTGTAAAAATTACCAGCCATATTCCACAATTGTTTGCCTATACACAAGAAAGTCCCCGATTTGCCAAGGCGACGGAAGCACAGAAGAGCAATTCAGTACTCTGGACAGATCACTTAAGGGCATGTTGTATACTTATGTAAACCTGTACAAATGTTTGTAACCCTGTAAGAAAGTGTGTAATTACTGTATGGAGTCCGAGATGTGATACCAGGTTTATGTTTGTTTAGCGAGTTCAAATAGTTGATCGGCCTGCAATATGTACATTGTAAATAATCAAGCGGTCTGAGGTGTTTGTAATCGAAGAGCCAGAGTGTTAGGCTTTTTTTGCTGGCAAGGCACTCCTGTTTACCGCAGAGATAGCAACCTTGAGCAGCAGGCCGAAGAGGGGACAAGAGGAAGGAGAAGAGTCGAAATGGAGGATGGGTCACAGCTGTCATGTTTCCACGAGACACAGAGCGTGAACATAGTGAAAGCCACAGCACAGAAAGGGAGCTATAGAGGTTCAACCGAATCCCGAAATTTTTGGAACAAGTTATGCCAGCTTCGCAGAAGCCAGAGGGGAATTTATGTGTGCGATATTCAACATAGAAACTCAGCTGTCACAATGAATGCCATACCCTGCCACCCCCTCCTGCAAGGGCCCTCCCAGTAGCCACCTGCCACAAGACACGTGGCAGCAATTAATGCCTGTCGCGAAGGCAGGCTGGAGCAAGGGAGTATGTTAAATGTATCAGGGTTGCCTCGGAACCCCACCACCACTCCCTAGCAACCCAGTGAAACTTGGACACGCCAAATAAAGGATCAGATAGTCTGGCGATTTCCACCCATGTCAAAAATATGTGCTGAAGGGTAACACACGCCGCAGAAACAGCTGACAGGGTTTGTCAGTGGCACCACAGGTCACCCCATTCCCCCTCCACCAACAAGAGTCACAGCATGTGTAGGAAGTAGCCTTTGTTTAGCACCTCCCCCTTTCCTCTTTCCCTAACAAGGGAAGACATGTGTAAGGTTCTAAGGGGTCATGGAAATAATTTAAAAGCCAATTTGTGAGACAAGGGGGGACCAGTTACATCAGACGCATCTCCGAGAGAGGAAGTCTGTGCAGCAGTTAACNAGCCAATTTGTGAGACAAGGGGGGACCAGTTACATCAGACGCATCTCCGAGAGAGGAAGTCTGTGCAGCAGTTAACAGAGGACAGGGAGGTCGGACCCCGGCCGCATCAGTCAGTGCTATCATGCGCCAGAAGGCATCGGGCGGGGCCAGCCGAAGCCCCATGTCAGAATAGTTGGTTGAACCAGTGCATCAGTGCGACAATCGGGTTAGTGATATCGCATTCCGAAACTGGGGATCATGCCCTGGCAGAGTCAACCAGATAGAGTGCTAAGGGGTCAGTCATATCGGGACAATTAACCAGTAACTCCACGCNCATGCCCTGGCAGAGTCAACCAGATAGAGTGCTAAGGGGTCAGTCATATCGGGACAATTAACCAGTAACTCCACGCAACGAGAGTCAGTTCGCTGAGACAGTCAGTCTGTAATACCCTGCCGCCGGGAGGCGATGAGCGGCAGGTGGCGCAGGGCTCGGAAGCGCCACACCTGGATGTGCATGGAGTAAGGCATCGGGAGCCAGAGCACGGACGTCAGCAGAGTCAGTTACAACCTTACGCCGAGAACGGGAGTCGAGTGGTGATCAAGAATGAGAAGCTCCACATCGAGCAAATGGGAGTAGTCCAGTGCAGCCTGGCGCCGAGAAGGCGGATGCAGGGGTGGGGGCCTGCGAGGGGTCCCTCGCCAGAACGTGGGATTCAGTCAGCCAACACCGAAGGAGGAAGCCAGCTGAGTGCAGCACACCAATGGCAGCCAGTCCAAGGGCTTGTAACAGGGCCATCCAACTCACCAAAACACAAGCAGAATACAGATAAGTACCCACGTCGCCACTCAGGGATGTGTCCTGTCGCCTAGTGTCCCGCCAAGCCATCGGAAATGTAGCCAAAGCACCATAATCATCCTTTCAGGCCCAGAACTCGCAGGGTCAATAACATATGAGTTAATCATCGGCACATGGTGCCGAGAAAGTGTGTGTAATTCCCGCCAAAGTGCTGGGAATGTGGGTATGAATTCCCGGTCAAATAAACCTGTTAAAAACAAGACATGATGAAGTAATTGTTTGATATACCCTCAACCTTTAAGGCACCTTATAGTCTGTGCCATTTAACATGAACTCAGATCCTATGAACCACTCTGTATCACACAGGTGGGGAATAGCGTCAAGTTAATAGAACACAAACAATTTATTAATTCATCAAAACCAAATATGTTTGCTATAACTAAGAAAAACTTAAAATTAGGTAAGGAAACCAATGCTAATATTAAATTATTTGCTCATTTTCGTTTGCATACTTCCAAACAAATCCAATAATTAACCTTTCAGCCCTATTTCTATAGATTAATGAAATAAATGGTTATATTAAATAAAAATTCTACAAATTGGCAAAATTAAAAATACTAACAGAAATGCCAGATTTTCTAAAATCTTTTGAGTATGGACATTGGATTGGGTTATTGGATTGCAAATAGCAGTTAACAAATATTTCCTGTTATAAAGTTGATACATTGAACTATTAAGTATTAAAACAATAAGAAGGAATGCAAAAATGTAAATAATTAGGGTTAATATAGTTTTCTTTGATCAATTTATGTAGCTGATAAAAATCTTAAAAAAATAGCATATTTAACAAATAGTTACCGATATAGCTAATGACTGAGTGAGTGAAGAGAATTGGAAGGCTCTTAACAGCGAGGTCTTGAGAGCCGATATAACTAATGAGCCTACATTTTTCTACATGAATGCAAATCATTTTCATGAAGTTCTAGAAGTTTTCGTGGTAGCTGGGTCGACGTCACGTTGCCAGCAATATCATTAAATATGTAACCAGAAACAAATGCATTGCCTGCATGTCTTACCTAAGTTGATGTGCAACCAACTGCATTACAAAGGTAGAACTCGGAGCATCAACTTCGGCTGTAATGAATCTAAAGTTTTGGTAGACAATTTTTACCAACCTTAAAAATTTACAGAAACATTATTTTGAAAACAAGTGTGAGTAATATAAATAATGTTGTATTACATGTCCCACAGTAGCACTAATTTTATGCAGAATTTTGTGAAAATATATTGACTGGTTCCCGGGATATCTGATAAAAGTTTTTATTTTCTCGTTTGGCATTATTTTACAAAAAGGCCCAAAACCAGACTCTATGTAAACATAAGTAATGCTTCTAATATATGCTGTCAACATACGGATATAAGTTGCATTTTATAAAATTATTTTATAGGTATGCCAAACTTATCTACAAAATATAAATTGCTACCATTAATTATATATATATANTTTTATAAAATTATTTTATAGGTATGCCAAACTTATCTACAAAATATAAATTGCTACCATTAATTATATATATATATATAAATATATATATATGACCCATTTAAATCTTGTAGGTTTACATGTCCTACTTTAGTGCTAGATATGTGTATTTAGCCAAAATTACACTCAAACCCAAAAAAAAAAACACGAGACCTTCCCAGATGGGAGGTTACATTTCCTGAGCATCCCAAAAAGTCCCAAAAAAACATGGGGTGTGGCTGTGTCGGGGACATGGCCATTGGTTTTGCGTGAATAAGTCTACGTTTTTACGTTTCCGGCACCGCTTCACTCGATCATATGGGGTTTCATGGGTATCACTGAATTACTCTTGAGATGCTCTTTCGAACCGTATACGATTTTTGTNTTTTATAAAATTATTTTATAGGTATGCCAAACTTATCTACAAAATATAAATTGCTACCATTAATTATATATATATAAATATATATATATGACCCATTTAAATCTTGTAGGTTTACATGTCCTACTTTAGTGCTAGATATGTGTATTTAGCCAAAATTACACTCAAACCCAAAAAAAAAACACGAGACCTTCCCAGATGGGCAAGGTTACATTTCCTGAGCATCCCCAAAAAGTCCCAAAAAAACATGGGGTGTGGCTGTGTCGGGGACATGGCCATTGGTTTTGCGTGAATAAGTCTACGTTTTTACGTTTCCGGCACCGCTTCGCTCGATCATATGGGGTTTCATGGGTATCACTGAATTACTCTTGAGATGCTCTTTCGAACCGTATACGATTTTTGTNACTCGATCATATGGGGTTTCATGGGTATCACTGAATTACTCTTGAGATGCTCTTTCGAACCGTATACGATTTTTGTATTTCGACTTGGCTTTTTGACGAGTATAGAAAGACATTGTGTTAAGTATTCTATTTTTTTCTACTTTAAATGCATACAATTTCGCCATAACCACTCCACACAAATGTTGTATACACTCAATCAATTGATCTCGACGAGAGCTGTTTGGTTAAAACTTAAACGAGCGTCATAGCTACCCCACGTCAAAAGTTATACTCGCGGAAATTTTGAGACGCAGCGAAATGAACTCAAAATGGCGATGCCCAACCACCACCGCGCGCGACGCTTCGCAGTCCGCAATCAATGTAACAAATTCTTTGATTATTTGGCAATCGAGTGGTGTAATTGAATTATAGATGTAAACGATAGATTCGGAGCTGCAATGTCAAACTATATCCACCGATTTTTTATCATTACATTTTCTGGATTGCCCACTATAGTTGGAAATTTAAAAACGTATTCACGTCAAAATTCCGCGTCGGGTTTTCCGCCATTTTGAAAAAATAAATCAGCTATGTTGAATTTTCGCCTATTTTTGGGGAAAAAAAAGTAGTACTCAAACTGTTTTACATTTTCAGTTGGTGTTTTTTTTTAACTTTTTTTTATATAAGTGGCTTGCAATCTGAGTATGTGCATTGTACTTTTACTCACTTTTATTCCATTAACATGATTAAAAAATAATAATATGGGTTTTTTAAATGTAAAGTTGCAATATTTTAACTATTTAAATTAAAACTGCTTAAAATATGGAAAAGTGTTCTAAATAAAAGTTGTAGAACGTTAAAAAACCTATCGGAATCATATAACATATTAGAACTTTAACATACACTGAGTTGCCAAATTATTATGACCACTTGACACTTATACACAGATTGGCCATGACTTCACATTGTTACCGCTAGAGGGCGAGATAGCTATGAAAAGGGAATGCAGGACAAGTGAAGCATCAATTGCACTGTGTTGCTTGCGAANCCGCTAGAGGGCGAGATAGCTATGAAAAGGGAATGCAGGACAAGTGAAGCATCAATTGCACTGTGTTGCTTGCGAATAAATGGGCAAAAAACTCTATTTAAATGTGTTTGATCGCAGGATGATTGTAGGTGCTCGAAGCATCGGAACCAGTATCAGCAAATTGGCTGCACTTGTTACGTGTTCGAGAGCAGCAGTTATTAATTTTTACAAATGGTTTACTACCAAACAGAAAACCGGGTCTCAATTTCAGAACGTCAGGCTTGTGGTCGTCACAGGCTACTGAATGCGCTATCTGAAAAGAGACTTGCCAGAGTTTTCTAGTCCAACAGAAGAGCAACAGTATGTCAAATTGTGGGGGAATCTTAATCAAGGAGCAACTGCGATGGATACTTCCAGCAGGACAATGCTCCCTGTCATAAAGCTGGCATTGTCCACAGATGGTTCGAAGAGCATGACAGAGACTTTACCTTGCTTAGTTGGCTTGCGCAATCTCCAGATCTCAATCACATTGGGAATCTGTGGGATGAGATCGAACGGGGCATGAGGCAGATGGATCCAGTACCATCAAATATTAAGGAATTGGAAAGTGCAGTTCATCGGATATGGTCTCAAATTCCTCATACCAACTACCAACATCTCATAGAGTCCATGCCAAGACGAATCCCTGCAGTTTTAAGGGGAAAAGGTCCAACATTGTATTGAGGGGGTGGTCATAACAATTTGGCCACTCAGTGTATATTAGGTTCACAGTGCAGCTTATTTGTAGGTGTGGCACATAGGTGGCAGAGCCTTAATTGCTACACCACACTTGTATAATAATTGGGGTAGCTCGCCAATAGACATTAAAAAAAGCAAAGAGAATACTTTTGTAAATATTTAGGGCACTATACTTAACAATTTAGAAAAAGACCCAAGGAATCCCATTTCGAGTTTTACCGCAGTGGACACCATATTGGTTCAATATTATGTTTTGTTTGAACGTTATGATATTTTTTCTACTAATCTTTCTAACAACTTTGTGAATTGTTCGTCTTCTTTTTGTAACCCTCTGTTGCAACAGTATATTTGGTACAGATATCACTTTTTTTCTCATGTGAAGTTATGAATATTCTTTATAATTAACATTTAATATATGATATTTAATATAAGCACTCAATCTGGTACGATAAGTTTTATGGCATGAAAATACTATGTCACAAGTCGTGAAGACAGGGTGTGTGTGAGGGAAGGGGTGGAAGGAGGGTGGAGGAGGAGGGAGGAGAATGTGAAGTCATGTCTTGTTGAAAGCCAGTACAAGTCAGACGCTAAGCATGTCTGGCAGACTGGTCAACAATGTGTGTGTAATGAATTTTGTTTACTGTGATAATATGTTTTAAAAAGGGGCAATAAACATAGGTATTGTGTAGTGTGACTTGTTCATACTATTCTAGAAGAGTTAATGTGTTGGTAGGAGTTGCATGCAGCAATATTGAGTGTTTGTTGCATCCCTGTAAAAACAGAGGTGGTGAAGCCGTTACTTTGACTGAAAAGGGGCAAGAGAAAGTAATGTGCAGTGATATTCGGCAGGGTGAAGATAAACATGCGCTTCAAGAAAAGGGAATTGTTGAAGTGCATGTTGAGTGCCATAAATGTTGAGTGCCATAAGTGGAACTTTTGCAATACAAAAAAAACCTTCTACATTACCTGAAAACTCTGAGCAATGTGGAATACCTTGGTTATTATTTGATTTTAGGATGGACTGTTTTCTTGTGGGCGCCGATGCATCAACTCGTCAATCTACCTAGCCTGAACAAGAATTTGAAAAGTTTATATGAAAAGGCCATCTCACCATCAGATGAAGTAAAAAATTGTTATGCAGAATTTGGAGTGATACAGCCATTGAGCAGGTGTTGATGCGCGATATGAAGATAAGTGGTGGTCTGACATGCGGCAGAGGGATTTCCTCTTCCACTGTTGCTAATTGGGTGCACTCCATACCAGCATCCTCAAGAATAGTGGATGCAGTGGAGAAATTTACAGGTGTTGTGTTTCCCTCCTCAGAACAGTATGTGGACTTGCGATAGTCTCGTCTGCATCGTGATACCAAAGATGTTCAGCGCTTCACACACTGATTCCAGGAACGTAATCCATTCGAGAGAACATATTTTCAGCTCGCATCTCCAACTACTGGCATGTTAGCATATGATAATGTAAATTGTGGCAAGGCATTGCAAGATGGTATTGCTGCAATGAAGCAAATTGAGGGTATAAAACTCAGTGAAATTCATCTGAAATGCAAGTTTCTTCTCTGGGTAGTGTAACGAGATCCAGGACAGTGTACAATAAATCAGTATGTATCAACCCCAACCAGCTTTTTCACTTCATTGTGTGCACCTTGAGGACTGAAGAATAGCTCTCTCAGATCTACAAATTTGTTATTTCTGAATACCCTCCTTCCCTTTTCTATGAAGATCTAATGAGATAGACCACGAAATCATCCATTGTGCGACTTTTGTCAACGAATCCGATTCAACCAACAGCAAACTGGGCCTCAACACAAAGTGTGTGCTATGTAGTCGATGATGGACCTCTCCTTCGCCGTGTTGTATGGCAGCCTCTGGCAACATTTAAAGAAATATGCCAGCAGTGTACAGCATATGTTACTACATACTACGGTCAAGCCCATGTCGTTTTCATTGGTATGGTGGAGGACCGAGCACGAAAGATGATGAAAATTTCCGTCGTTAAGGGAAGGCTTGCCATGTGGATGTAGCGGTGGAAGATTATGTGAATGTCACTCTTGGGTAGACTGAATTTCTCTCAAAAAATAGCGACAAAATGGTACTCATCTCCCTTGTGAGCCATCATTTGCAGAGTGCAGGGTGCAAGGTACTTAAGGCTCATGCAGATGCTAATGTGCTAATTGTGCAAAGGCCGAAAAAGGGATTGAAGCAGTTTTGATTAGTAAAGATACAGATTTTCTTTTTCTTCTCTTCGCTCTTGTTTATCGAACCACCGAACTCCTTCTAGAAGATGATTATGCCAGGAACGACGACTAATCCGTATAATATTCACTTCATTGGAGCTATTAAAGGCAAAATAGGGGGAAATTAAGGACTTTCTTCTATCTTTGCACGTCCTAACAGGATGCGATAGAGTTTCATCCACTAGATCCCACCTTTCAAAAAGTTCACACCGATAAGCAGCCCAGAAAAACTTTGCGCATTTTCAACGATCTTCAAGTATCAGCTGTTGCTGTGGCTGATGCTGATGAGGCTTTCTTTCTATCGCTGTGTGGGTCAAAAGGAGTTACTTGGACAGTTTCCGTCACCAGCTTTACGTGAAGATAATAGCTCAGCAGCCTGTTCATGCACAATTCAAATTGACTATTATTACTCCAACAACCGAAGCTGCTCGTAAACACTCATTCTGAGATTTCATCAGATCCAGGAATGGCATGGTGTTAATATGTACCCACTATACTGGGAATGTAAGATAGTTAACGGTTGTCTCCATCCAATACCAAGTTCGAAGAACGGTGCCCCACAAAACATATTGCATCTTGTCTTCTGTGGGTGCTAAAACGACTGCGAAAGGAGTTGTAAGTGTCGCAGAAGATTTTTTTAATGTTCTACCATGTGCATGTATTGCGCGGGACATGGCTGCAGCACTAGGGTGGTAGAATATGACATGGACATTGATGGATATTTGCGTTTACCTAAACAGGATGGTAGAAATTACATCGAAAAAGACACACACCAACAGGCTGCTCAGCATCCCCCACTAGTGTAAATCGATTCAGCTGTGTGTAAGAGCTATGACGTTTTTAATGTCAGTGTATTGTCTTAAGGGTTAAACAGTAAAATAAAATATTCAGAACTTTTCACGCCCCATTATTGGAGGGTTATGGTTTTTACCCAGAACTTTCGTTACCAAACAATTGAAAATGTTATCAATTACGAAAATTTTTAGTCGTAATGTCTTTTAAACGACTGCAGCAATCCTGATGTGGTTGAAGACGAAGGGGCAGATTATGTAACTAAAGAACTTAAAAAACACCATTTAATACCAGCAGAGCTGCCTCGTCTTCCAGCCAGTGGGCTGCTGACATGTTAGTGAAACTCTGCATCCAAAGACCTATACAAGGTAAGCTTACAAAAAAATTTAATTTTGCCTAAATACGTTTTTCAGCTCTGTCCTTAAAAAATTATTGCCTGAACTGTTTAATGCAAATATCTAAATTCAACAGTTGTGTTATATGAGTATGGTCTGTATTGACCCTGCCAACTGACCCCCATGCCACATCTACAAATAAGCTGCACTATGAACCCAATACATGGTAAAGTTCTAATATGTTATATGATTCCGATAGGTTTTTAATGCTCTACAACTTTTATTTGGAATATTTTCCACTGTATGCAGTTTTAATTTAAATTGTTAAAATATTGCAACTTTACATTTAAATCTAAATCTAAAATTTTTTTTTCAAAGGGACGTAAATGGATTAAAAGTGAGTAAAAGTAAAATGTACGTACTAAGTTTACAAGCCACTTATATAACAAACATTTTGGAAAAATGCCAACTGATAATATTAAATAGTTTGAGTGCTACTTTTTTTTTCTCCAAAAAAATACGTAAAAATACAAAATGGCAGCTATATTTTTCAAAATTGCAGAAAGCCCGACACGTGATACTTTGGGACTTTTTGCGGACACTTAGGATATGTTACTTAACACATATGTAAACGTTTCATCTTGTTTTTTAATGTTTTGGTCAAAATCTTATTACACTGTACAAGTAAAATATTTGGTGGGAACAGGTTAGTTCGCGAGATATGGCATAAATGTTATATTTTATAACCACACAATGTCTGCCAAAAATTCAGCAAAACTTGGGTTTCTGTTAGCATATCTGTTGGTATGTAATTAACACTATTAAATAAAATTATTAATTTGACTGTGGGCAAAGGGAGTAGGGTAGTGGAGAACGAAGCTGTAACACCGACAGCTATCCTTTCCGCCATTTTGTTGACAAAATTACTTGATATAACCCAAAAAATCTCTTCAGAAGGTTTTTATTTTACCCAAACATCCCTTTTTTTCACCAAATAATTGTGCCATAGCACAAATAATATTAACAAAAATAAATTAAAAATTATATTTTTTCAAAAATTATACACCAAAACTCTGCAAGGCACCCTGAAGTATCATATATTACATTAAAATATGCAAAAGCATCACAAATAAAAATTATTCCATGATTTATATAAAATTTATAAATTGATCACAAAACTTTAGTAAGACAACTAGCATGAACTTTAAAAGAAAACATTTTCAAATGCCAAGATGATTAAAAGCATTATTAATAACTGACTATATATTAATACTTGAACTAGAAAGGAAAGCAGCTGTTTAAGACCAGTAAAGCCTCCATTACATAAAAAAGAAACATGTAAAAATATTATATTATAATAATTAAGATTTCGGCGGATACAGTCAAACAACTTGTCAAAATCTTCAACCGAATAAAAATAAGTGTCAGATTAAACACTTATAAAAACGTATACAAGACATCCCAAAGCGAGAGTCGTGGACACCGTATTATTAAAAATAGGATTAACTCTTGAGCAGCGAAAAAGGCAAACATGACACCTTAAAACAGTGAGACACTGCGACACAAAGTATTAGTTTAAACCGACAGAGAATTCAAATGGACAACCGAAACCACAATTTTGAAAAAAAATTTAGCATTACTGCTCACCCAAGACAAACAAAACTATGGCACTAAATTAAAATTACCCCCATCACTGCTTCGACGTCATACAGGACGACAAGTGTGTTAGTTAAATCATGTGGAGAATTCTTGCAGGCGACACGGTCAGGTGACGGCAGGGCATATAATAGGAAGAGCTCAAACCGTGCAATGGCTTAAATAAACTCTCTGAATAGTATTAACAGTTACGCTGCACGAGCCGAGGGGAAATCGAGTCGAAAGAATAGAAAATGTATTGCGCGACGGGCGCTAGCATCACAACCCCCACACCAGAACCTGTGCTCTGGCGACCAGTCTCTGCATCTTGACTAACCATAAAACACAATACCCAATGATACAGTTAGTAGAATAACTCGTAGACACAGAGAAGAAGAAACGGAGACATAAAATAAATAAGTCCATAGATCAATGGATTTTAATGTTACATGCAGAACAGTCCAAAATTTCAGCAATTACACCAGGAGTGATTAGCTCCTTCTTTAAGTTGTCCCCGGGGACAGTGGGCAGCCAATTGCAATGGCAACTCAGCGCCAAAAGAGCTCGTCTCTTCTCGAGCACCAGGTATTGCATCATACCAGCATCAGGATGGTGCGGAAGAAATAACCATCTGAAGTTCTGCCTCTTCCAGCAGAAGACTCGAACAGCTCCTCTGAAGTACGATGACGACACAAGTTAGGCTCGGTGCGGCATGGTGGGAAGACGGCAACAAAGCAAAAATAATAAAGAATTATAAAAGGGGAAATACAATAACCAAAATAACACAGGATATGGGACAAGGAAACAAATGATCGTTTACAATTTCAAAACATGCAATGGCCAAACTGCAGGTATAAACACACAAATATTGAACAATTGATTGCGTTGCTTATAAGCCTTTAACTGAGATATGTGCACCTTTCTAAAAGAGCGATTAGAGCTGGGCGAAACAACTTTGACTATATTCGGCACTAAAATTTACTTATTTAAGCAATCCAACAATTTAGTTATGAGCTTCCCAGTTATATCCTTCTAAATATATGCCAACATGTAATTATTGCAGAGGTCTAGGTCTTCTAACTTTAAATTTACTGGCAATCTGCCCTGATTCATTTTAGTTGCTACATGCAGCTTCGCTACCCCAAGTCTATTGTGTACCTCCTCCAATAGACGATCATCTATCAGCGTCATCAAAGGAGTTGGGTAGAGAGGGGATATTCCAGATCTTGAGTAAAGGATGGCTAAGAGGGCGACCAAGAAAAGGAAGTGAAGGAGGAACTCCTGTGGAATCATGCAAAGAAATATTGAATCCTACATTTACAAAGTCAAGATCCGGATCCCACTTAGTACGGTTATGGTAATAGAAAAATATTAAGCAAGCATTTAGAATCGTATTAAATCTTTCTACCTGATTGTGTTTCGGATAGTAGTGACTGGAAGTTAAATGTGTTAGCATCAGCCTGACATTAGCATGCTGAGCCTGCTTACATTTTAAACATCGGTCACAATCATGTACGAAATCAGAAACGTCGCCCCTTAAATTGGGCCAGGCAAATTGCGCAGCAATCTTGTTAAATATCTAGTTTATGCCCACATGACCACCATACACAGAATCGTGAAAATACGATAAAACCACGTGGCTCAATGATTCAGGAACATCTATGTTTCAAGATCCCATTTTTCATACCATAAGGAAGTACTAAACCACCACTCATGTCCATCTTAACCTGGCTACATAAAGTGAGATCCTCCTGGACTTGGCATAACTTCAGAAAAAACTCAGGATAAACCTCCATAATATTAAGAGAAGGATCAGAAACTGCCACACATTCCATCTCAAAACCTGCCGGATCATACATTATGGAGAGGGGCCTGGTACCTGATTTTCGAAGCCTCGTACGTGATGTACTTGAAACGGAAATGTTACAATTGCAACACCCAGCGACCTAGCTTGCCCAACTATTGAATGTGTTAAAAAAAACCCCAGCTTAACAATTGGTTATCCATGTATAGATCGCATTCTTCATGTTCTATATAGAACACGCTTTTTTCTATCCCATAGATACAAGCCAGGGTTCCATTTTCGTAAATACTTAAATTATGCTCCGTCTCACTGAGACTGCGACTGACGAAAGCCACTGGCACCAATCCTAATTTAGTCCGCTGGCTGACGAGGCATCCACCTGTACAATGAAACGGTGTGAAAAATCTGGTAGAAGGAGCACCGGAGGAGAAGATAACTTCTGCTTCTCCAGGGAAAAGGCTGACTCCTGCGCCTGTCCCCATTGGAACTCAACTCCCATCTTTTAAAACAAGTTCAAGAGTGCCCCGAATTATGAGAATTACTCTATAAAACGGGAGAAATAGCCCAGTAATCCTAAATATTTTTGCACTTCCTTCAAAGATTTAGGTTGAGTGAAATTTTATATCGGGGCCACACGATCAGGGTCACTCATCAATGTACCGTCACAGAGCAGATAACCCAAAAATTTTACCCTTTTAGATCACGAGGTGACATCATCAGTAATAAAAGTCAAACACACTTCCCGCATTTTAAGAAACACCTTAAGCAAGTAGGATAAATGGGACATCTCTGTACACAATGATGTCACTGATATAATTAAAAACCAACTTAAATTTATTATCTTACAAGAAGCGATCAAATACCCGGGAAAAGCCATGACTGCCAAAATTACAGCCAATGGGAATCTGCCTGAACTCGAACTTACTTTACGGCATGCTAAAAGCAGTATATTTCCTGCACTGAAAACACGCATGCATTACCCAGGTGCTAAAGGGCGCCATAAATAGTAGGCAGCAGAAAAGGGTCTTTATGAATTTTCCTATCCACCAGAGAATGGTTAACCACCCAACGATACTTGTCGCTATCCCTCTTGCGCACCAAAAACCCGGGTGAATAATAGTCTAATGTGGATGGAAACAATAACGCCAGCTTTTAGCAACATATAAATGATCTGAAAAACGGCTTGTGCTTAAATGGCAAGGGGTGTGTTGAGTATATGGAGAAGGGGGAGGGGGCATTTGAAATGTCGGTTGCGCACCAGCATATCTATCATCCGTCAAGGAAAACTTATACGGAAGAACGTCACATTTCACAATACGCGAAGAGATGACGTCACTAATCTTCTCCCTCAACTGATAGAATTGGTTTTGAAAATATTCAGTTTAACTCGCACCGTCAAGTAAAGATGAAAACACTTCCGGGACCGCATCGACCTGATGACCAATCTGGATGTTCGGAGCAAACCCAAAGGATAATTATAATTCGTCCAAATTAACTGATGCCCTAGTTTTACCTAAGATTCAAGCCCTAAAATTATGTCATAAGAAAGGTCTGAAAAAACCACAAAAGGGAAACGTCCAGGAAAACCTACCGAATTTGAAAAGTAAGTTAGCAACAATGTTGCTCCTAAGGACGTCACCATTGGCGACACATAAACAGTTCTCAGACATACACATGTCACGCCCTTTGCATACAATCTTCGAATCCAATAGATGTTTTAAAAAAATTTATACTCAAAACACAATGGCTAGCCCCAGTGTCAACTAAGGCTGAAAAATTCCTCTCCCCACAGGTGATTACACAATAAACTTACTAATTGTGAGCGGGACTTTACGTTTTGCCTAACTGGATAACCCACACCGATTTCCAGTCAATCCTCATTTCCTATCTTTGCACAAGACCTACACAGGTACCCGAGCTCGATGCAACGAAAACTCTTTCAGACATTGTACGCCTGCTATGTTGACAATCCTTTGCTACGTGTCCCTGAACAGCACAGTTACTGCAACGCATGGAAAAGCCGCGATGCTCCACATTCTGTATATGAGAAATTTGTCCGGACAGCATGGAGTTATGGTCGCGGCCGGCTCGTACGGCAGGTATAAAACACGCACGATACGCGCAAGGGCTACTAGACGGCCTTGCACTTCCACAGCTAACTGACGTAGCTCACTAAAATTACATGGAACTGAAACCAATGCGCACTGAGCGCGCACATGCGGAGCTAAATTATCTATAACAACACTAACCAGTTCGCGTTCACACATTCGTAACCACAATGCGTCAGGAAATGCGCATATAGAATCTACAAATTCATATATCGGCTCGCCCGGTCTTTGGTATCTATAAATGTATCTCACCCTTGCAATTACTCTTTGCTCGCAGTGGAAAAAAACATCTATCACCCTATGTTTAAAGACCACAAAAGTGCCACCTTCCAATTACATTATTTCTTCATGGAATAATTGCAGTACAAATACCTCACACTAAATTGTTATGGCTTTCAAATAACTATTCTCTGAACTCAAACATAAGCTAGCTATTTTTGCTCACTGCAATAAAGAAATTTAAACTCCTAATGAGTTCATGGAATGTCAAGGGAGTCAGCATTTGCAATGTTACAAGGAACTGTTTATCAACTTTAGGTGAAGCATTGGTGACACTCACCAGGACCAAGCGCTGAGAGGATTGCGCCATCGGAGCTTACTGACGCAACAAGCCCACAGTTGCTTTGTGCAGCTTAGCTACAGTCATCGTTTCTTCGACTTCAAACTCGAGGTCCCGTAATAAATCCAAAAGTTATACTTTCTTGAGCATGTAGTTAAACCCGACCATTTCATGCAAATATAAGACAAAAAGCATCTGACAAAGTTGCTAGATCGGTTACTGCTGCTACAATGGCAGGTTATCAAGATTTAAGTGAGTTTGATCGTGGTGTTATAGTCTGCGCACGAGAGATGGGATATATAATCTCCGAGGTAGCGATAACATTTGGATGTTCGCGTACGACCATTTCACGAGTGTACCTTGAATATCGGGGATCCGGCAAAACGTCAAATCTTCGTCATCGCTACGGCCGGAAAAAGTTCGTGAAAGAACGAGACAAACGACGTCTAACGAAAATCATTAAATGTGACAGACGTACAACCAATTCTTAAATTGGAGCAGATTTCAATGCTGGGGCATCAACATGTGCCTGCGTGCGAACTATTCAACATACCATCATTGGTACGGGCTTTCGGAGCCGAAGGCCCACTCTTGTACCGTTGTTGACTGTACGACACAAATATTTACTCCTCGCGTGGGCCCGCACACACCACATTAGACTGTTGATGACTGGAAACACGTTGCCTGGTCTGACGAGTCTCGTTTCCAATTGTATCGGGCGAATTGACGTCTTCGAGCATGGAGACATCATCATGAATCCATGGACCCTACATGTCAACAGGGGACTGTTCAAGCGGATGGAGGCTCTGTCATGGTATGGGGCGTACGCAGTTGGCGTGAAATGGGACCCCTGTTACGACTAGATACGACCCTGTCAAGTGACAGATACTTAAGAATGCTGTCCGATCACCTGCACCCGTTCATGTCCATTGTGCATTCCGACGGACGTGGACAATTCCAGCAGGACAATGCGACACTCCACATGTCGAGAGTTGGTACAGAGTGGCTCCAGTAACACTCTTTTGACTTTAGACACTTCCATTGGCCACCTAAATCACCAGACATGAACATTATTGAGCATATCTGGGATGCCTTGCAACGTGCGGTTCAGAAGAGATCTCCACCACCTCGCACTCTTATGGATTTGTGGACTGCCCTGCAAGATTCATGGTGTGAATTGCCTCCTGCATACCTTCAGACATTAGTCGAGTCCATGCCACATCGTGTTGCGGCACATCTGCGTGCTCGCGGGGCCCTACACGATATTAGGCAGGTGTATCAGTTTTTTTGGCTCTTCAGTGTATATAGAAATGTTGTGTCCGTTTGTTCCGACGTGTATAATTTCCGAAAAAATTANTGTTGCGGCACATCTGCGTGCTCGCGGGGCCCTACACGATATTAGGCAGGTGTATTAGTTTTTTTGGCTCTTCAGTGTATATAGAAATGTTGTGTCCGTTTGTTCCGACGTGTATAATTTCCGAAAAAATTAACAAATTTTCATTATATTTTTTTATAAACCTTCATTTCGTTCCCACTAGTGTTGGTACACCTTTCATTTTTATCTGTATTAACTGAAAATGTACTAAAATCTGCAAAAAAGCTAATTTTTACCATGCTTTCACGTCAGGAAGCGCCTTTGTTGGCAGCTGTCTGTTTGAATATTTCAGTTTGTTGTTCTCATTTTTTTTCGATTGTTTTCAGAATTCCACGCACGGAAGATGGTAAAACTTAAAACATTGTATACAAAAAAGTACTTCAAATAATAAAGATTTTGAAAATACATATACTTATTTCAATTAATTTCACAGAAATGAATGGAAACAAAATTTTTTATGCCACAGCAACGCGTGGCCGGGTAAGCTAGTATTAAAGTAAATCAGTACCGCATCACTTGACTGCAGCCACGTAATTAACACCATGAGCGTTAGTTATTAATAGCAGCTGCACGCGACTTGCCGCAAACTAATCAATATTTGACTTTGAACTTGTGGCTGCATGGTTAAGCTGCAACCCAATAAAGCCACCACCGGTAAATCAGAAGTTGACTGTATATATATAAATCTCAAGTGGAACATGGTCCATTTAAAATGTATTCATCTGAGATCAGAGTACATAGTTTCTTTTAAAATTTAATCTAACACTTACCTAAAATTTTAATTAGATTAGACATGGAAATATTTTACAAGTAAATAATAAATCAACCAACCATCAGCACATGTAGTGTTGTTGGTGGTGAACCCAAGCAATTTGCAAATTCAGTACTTACAAAAGACCATGCGAACCACTGGTACAGTAACACAACATCAGTAATAAATTGTGAATCCAAAGACTACCTGTTTACAAATATGAATTGTGAAGCAGATGTTGAAAGGATCATCAATTACTTATCATTAATTTTAAGTACCTCCCCATTTCAGGCAACATAACGATACTGAAGCTGCAAAAACCAAGAATTCCAGCTTATCTACAACGATTGTAATACTTATGCACTTAATTTCGGAAGACCATCATCTGGTGGAATGACAGGTGTCAACTCAAATTTCAAAAAGTGTAAATTTGTACAAATTATGTCGTGTACCAATTGTGAGGGAGGGGGAATTGGAAAACTGCACATATTGAAGGAGAGACGCCATATTTAACAGACCTACACTGAATAAAATATTAATGGCCCCAATAGACCATAACTAAGTTAAAAAGTTATGGTACCAGTAAAATAAAGTTGCAAAATCATGACCACTTCAGCAAGAAGTCATGGGTGCTGTCAACACAGTTTCAGTAACGAAAAACCTCTCTAGTAGCCCTTTCGCACAGTCAATCATCTTAATACTGTAATATTTTGGTATTTTGTAACACCTGCACAGAAAATAAGCAACAATCATTTTTGCAGGGTGTACAATACCTAATAAATGCCAATAAAGTTTTAGCCTTAGAATCAAACTTTTATGAGCTCTTTTCACAACTCAATGACGCAGACAACACGAAACCATTAACTACTGATAAATGTTGTCGCTGTTATCAGGTGACTGGTTGCCTCATTAACATTAAACTTTTGCAAACCCAATAGTTCCTTATAAATGATCACAACTGGAAAAATTAAAAATTCTTATTTATTGCAACAAGTCAAAAACACAAACAATCACCAGAAATCAATGTTAATTGAAAGTGATTACAAAAATTTTAATAAGGTTATTCTAAGAAAATAGGTAACAATTACAAATGCCATAATGTACAAACTGTGGAATGCACATTACTCTATATACAACAAATCAATTCCACGCATTATTCTGTACAAAATTCATATATAGTTTCGTGCCATAATGTTATTTAAATTAATTTTTTTTACATTCACAAAAACAACTGAAAGTTAAGGAAAATTGTAGCAATGAGAAATATCATATAATAAAACACAAACGACTAACATCACAGTAGTAATCAAGTGTTCGTGGGTTTGTAGGGACGTACAGTAAAAAAACTCATAGATCTCACAAAACCTTGTTTGTAGTTACGATAAAACGTTATGCTCGTAGAATGTTATTCAATTAAGGTGGATAGTGATGTTGATCCCTCTTCTTATAACTGAAGACAAAAGTCAAAGTACAAATTAGGTTTGTGGCTAGAAATGTAAACAACAGTAGAGTATAATAAATAGGGTGGAACCGAAAATAAGCAAATGTGCCAAGAAGATATGTTGTGCATACATTTAAATATGAACTCTTATGCTATTTTCCAGGAACCAAACTCTCCAATTGTTTTTACGAAACCCTGCTCCCCTCATATTGTTGTGTTGTATCTGGAGTAAAATTTAAATATTTTTTTGCGAGAACGCATATGCTGCAACTTATTTCCCCGGGCACATGATGTTGCTATTAGCTGATATTACACTGGTTGCATTGGTGATTATACGTTAGGCTTTAAGTGGCACAGTTAGAGCAACATGGACTAAATATGTTCAGTTTGCTAATGTATTGGTGAGATAAGTGTACTTTTAAGGAATGGTCCAGGAGCTAAAATGAAGGTTACCACAAGAGTATGGGAAAGTCACATAGGGTTGTTCCTTTGTTGGCTGAAGTTGTGGCGATGTCGATTTAAATTGTTTCCTTTCAGAAAGAGCGGATACATTGATGTTGATTAATGAACTGGCAAAATATTGAACACAAAAGAGGCAGGCATGAATTATACAAATAGTTCATGGGGGTTCAAAGAAGTTAAGATGGTAGGATAAAAAATCAGAATGGCGAATACATACACTCTTTGCTGTAGGTTAGTGTATGGGGTTACTGGTTTTTTGTAGTGTGTTTAAGTTGTTATAGCAAAACTTTTACATTGTGTATGAATAAAAAAATATCACTACTGCAAGAATACCACATTTTCTGGAAAGCGAAATAAAAAGGTTTGTGCAGAAATGTATTTGTTGTATGCAAGGCTGTGAGTCTGTTTGACAATATTAATTGGGAAGGAATCACCCATAGCCTGTTAGAAGGAACCATCCCTGCATTTACCTGGAGTGATTTAGGGAAATCACGGAAAACAGAAATTAAGATGGCTGGACCGGGGATAGAACCAGAGTCGTATTGAAAGTGAGTCTAAGATTTAACCTCTGTGCACTTTGCTCTGTTTTCTTTGTAGTCATTGTGAGGTTATGGTTGCTTACATATACAAACTGCATTTTCGGTTCACCCAGTGGCAGTTTCTTTATTTGAGAATTTGATGTGGGAAGATTCAGGCGGTGTTGGTGTGATACAAGTGTTTTGAGAAGATGACAACTAAAATAAGATAGAGTTTATGGCCAATGAAAAGGGGGCTGGAGTGTGTAAATATTTTACAGTCATGCATTTTCCTAATTACTACAGGAGATTTTTAATGACATGCTCTAGGATGACGACCTTAATTTAATGTAACATTTGCATGCATTTGTACTACAGAGATCACGGCTGATACAACTATTTACTATTGTCACGACTGACTCAGCGACTGTTGCAAATTGTGAAGAAAGGTCCTATAATTAACAATATCAAATATTTGCCTCTAGTGGTAAAGGAGAAGCATGGAAAACAAAAAACAGGATGACCATGCCTAGAATACAAACTGGGTCCACCTTAATTTAAAGCTACAACATACTGTTAAACAGTATATGGTGAAAGTGGCACTGCCAGTGGATCATCTTCATCGTCAGTGTCGTCAGAAACGTTTCCTCCCACTTCAATAATGATGGACTGCACATTTACGCGGTCATCATGTTGCAACTCTCTTTCAGAGTCACTGCTATTAGCCCCTCTGTATGAGCCGTGTACTTCTGCCACCTGAAAGTAAATATGTATAAAATGTGTGATCACTGATATTTTTTTGAAAGAAAGCTTTTTTACAGAGGTTTACAGAGACAAATAATTTATTTTACCCAACAAAAAAATTACAAACGTGCATCAGCTTGCAAAAATGTGTGGGCTCCTGCGTGTGCACATGCACTTGCGTGTGGGTGTGTTGACAAGTACCTGCCTGCAAGTACATTGCTTCTGTACGAGAAACAATTCAGTTACATGGTAAGGTCACCTGGCCTTGACTGTACCTAAATCACAAGCCATTAGAAAAATATGGAGTAAATGTGCAATATCAGATTATGTAGGTAGTAAAACATTTCTTGTCTAGAATTTATTGCAAAAACTGTTCCAAGATCGACGTTCTATTCTGGAAATGAGATTGCAAAGTATCAAATGACTACATCAAACTGGTGTCGCCATGCAAGCAGTACATTTTGCTGCCTGTTTGCTTTACCGTATTTTCCCTTTTATTTATTGTGGTCCCATCAAAATCCCCATATAAACATACAAATTGCTGACCACATTCAACGATCACCAATAGTTTGTTTTCCCATACAGATACATACGCGAAAAGATTGCATGCATCAATTGTTTTTTTTACACGTGAATGCAAAAAAAACGCAGATAGTCTAAAACTGGTACTATCGATAGTATATATAACAGGAATTCAACTACTTACAGTGTAGTACTTAGTTGGCACATACACACAAAGGACAACACATTTTCCACCACGCAGTTGATACGTTGTGTATGTTCCTGTTGACAAGTACTACAAGCGAATACTTGAATTCCTGTCCTTATATATTTTTTTGGTAGCCTAGTGGCCTACTTACAATCTTATCGATAGTGTTGTTTACATTACTCAGCATTATTTTGTGTTTTACTAACTACGCTTATTCTTACATGCTTACTGCATTCGTATGTTGACGACAGTGAGAAAGAATTTTCTATTCTTATTCTGCATTCGTACGTTAGCAACAATGAGAACAAATCACACTAGACTAGAAACCAGTGTATTTGACACAATCTCTAACACTGTATTGAACAATCTGTGATCTTGTTATTGTAAACCGAATTTGGTGTAAGGTTATAGGCACAGTATTTTAACGGCGTGATTATTATAGGAACCTATCCGTTGTGGGTTTGGTTAGTATCGTAAGCGTTTCCAAATGGCTTGACATGTAATGATTGGCACAAATCCTAGCAAATAAATAAGTTGTGGCAATTGTATCCAATGGATTGAGCATGGACAAAAATGTTAAAATCAATAATTATTAAATTTTGCTCAATTTCAAGAATTAAAGTTTTTTTATTTGAGTGAATATTTAACCATACATTTACATTAATAATTTGTTGTTAATGATATTTCTCAGGTCTAAAATCAAAGTCTACATTCACTATTTTCCCGCATGCTTCGTATCTCTCTGTTGGTCCAGTGAAAAACGTATATTCAAGAATCCACTGTAATTGAGTTGAGAAATAGGAAAAGAAGTAAAATCGCATTGTCAAAATAGATAAAAGCATTGAGCGTAATTTTTCAGCGAGAATATGCGTTTAGAAAAATAGTTGATTGTGATCTATACAACTTTTTATACAGTGTTACGAGATGTGCAATATAACTCATTTGGACAGTTTCATAATTATTGCACATCATCCCAAACAGTAAAGACTGCACGAGACAGTGTGAGGAGCACGAGCTGAACTAGAAGTATCCATTGGTACACATTCCTGCTTTTCGGTGCCTTCTACATAACTCAGTCCATGAAGTGAACACAGTTTTGCAAACATTCTCTGATTGTTTTTTTTATGAGATTTCACATCATGCATTATTTTCATGTCAAATTAAATATGTGCATGTCTTGGAAATAGCATAATTATAATCACTTATACGAAGCAGAATGTATTTTATACAACAAAATATGCAAAATTACAAGTTATAAGTTAAAATAGCTCTGCGATGATATCCGAAAAAGTTAACTTGAACCTGTTAATAAACCGTGCATACTGCCACCTAGTTATGTTAAATATGTACTGAAAAACTAGGTCAGTAAAAATGTAGCATATGTTTTTTCTGGCAAATACTAATTGTCTTGCGTAATAAAAACTTAAAAAAACAATAACAACATTAATTATGTAAGCGTGGCTTACTTTTCTGCGGTGACTTGAGAGAGGGCTTCCTGCCATACAGATTTCACGGTCTCATCGTCAGATTTCTTCCCCTTTTCCGTTTTGCTGTAGAAGTACCTCTTGCAGTCACTCCACACTGACTCAATGGCGTTGTAGTGGCAGTGGTATGGAGGCAGCCTGAGGACCTGATGCCCAGCTTCTCCAAACAGAATATCAACTCTGTGTCTAGAAAAAGTAAGAGATATGCAGTTAATTTTCCCTCGCCAATCCAACTGCCAACCTGTCTTTTCTGTTTGTGGACTATATGTATTGGATCCACAAATAACACTTAGATTAACAATATCACTGCGTAGAATTTCTGACAGAACATGTTGCCAAATACACAGCTGAAGTTGTGACCAGTATTAAACTTGACAAGTAAACAGATTAAAAACAGTAAGCAGAGGAGGAATGTAACTCCTTTGAGCATAAAGAGAAAAACATTTGGTACAGGTACAGCAAATTTACACATATTGTGTGGGTGGTTTGTGCTGTTTGGCCAACTCGTACAAGACGGGACGCGTTGCTGTCGGGCAGTGTTGAATGTCCATCTCTTTGAACCATGATGTGAGCTGCACCTTAGTTCATTCCGATGTTGGCTACTTCTCAAACAGAAAAAAATTTAATTTTTTTAATGAAAATAATAGTGCTTAAAATGGAAAACAAACTTTTTAACAAAAAAAAAATCTGATAGTCTCTCACATAATTTCGTTTCCGACATACATGCAGTACTTAAATCAAAAAATTAAAAATTGTGCATAACAAAAAATTTCATTAGGTGCATGTACAAAGAGGTGTACAACTGGAAATAAAAGTCACCTGCATACTGTGATAGGAGGCATTGTCGAGAACAATTACAGATTGTTCTTGAAGGCGAGGAAGCAGCTGCTCCTGCAGGCACTTCTCAAACATTTTTCCGTTCATTGTTCCATGGTAGTCGCTCAAGTTACTACCAGGAGAAAAGACAATACCAGCATCCTTAACAAATCCTTGCTCCGAGCCTTCGTCAAGGACAATGAACCTCTTCCCCTGGTCAATGTTCCGACGCTTGTAGGTGTATGTGCTATCATCCTGCCATGTCTTGGATGGAAAACCTGTGTATAAAAACATAAAATAACATTACATTATGTACATTACTCAATAAAACTGAAACAGCAATGCAACACATTTTTCAGAATCTTGTCACATTGTTTGTAGTGAGGTTGGGGATACCAATGTACAATGTGTTATTTTGTATGTTGTTTCAAAGTTCAGCTCATTTAAAATGTAAGGGACTATGGTAAGCCCAACAATTGGAAATACACCATGTGCTACCCATCTTCTTGCTACATAGATAGAACAACTTTGTCGCTGGTAGTAAAGTATAGGCTGTCGTTGGCTTCAGCAGCTGTCGCAGTGTAACATGTAGCTAAACCATGAGGCACTCCAACACATTTTAAGAAAGACTTCTTACAAAATGCATGTACAGTACACTGTCTCATGTTTGTAGTGAACGCTGAATGGTGTTGTGTGACAAAGTAAATGGTAGTGTACATTTCACCGGAATGACTTTGACTAGGACCCCACTTTTACGGTACCTAAATTTAATGTGCTGACTACGTAATTAAAATTTCACCGTTTTGCCAAAAAATATTTAACAATAAGGATGAAAGGACAACCTTGCGAGAGTGCACTTGTCATGTAACACACATTGGAACATCACAGTAATTTTTGTGCAATCAATCTTGTAGTTTGTTGAGACATTTAAAACTGCCCACAAACAATCACTAGCATTTGAGTTTTACACTATTTGCACTTTGGTCAGTTTATAAAACGCAAATACCCTTCACTTTCAAACTACCGGACATGATATAAAACCGTAACTATTGTTGGCATTCTTAACAGATTTTGCAAAGTAAGCAGCCAAATACGATCACCTCCCTCGCTCAATAGTTAAAATTGCAGTATTTCCTAGTTGTCAAGAACCACAAAACACAGGAGATGAGTAAAGTCGGTAGTGTTTACACAAATGCAGCGCAAATGTTACGTGTGTAATTACATTCAACAAAAAAATTATTCATATATGTACTATTTACTTTCGTCATATCACCAATATTTTCAGTAAGAGATGTCCACAAAGTTTATTCGAAAATATTTCCATACCTCACTTGCTATGATAAATGTCCACCAACACATAAAATTACTAAAACCTTTGCAAGAATAGCATTTTTGGTAGTCAAATGTGTGTACAGACACAAATTTACTCAAATTAAGTTTCAGTGGAATTTTTACCGCCAGTGAACACATACGCTTCGAATCACGTAATGCAACTGCAATCACAGCCAAGTAGCATCGGGCAGGTTATGAATGCAACATACCAAACCAGCATGCTAATTCCTCTATCGATAACGAAATAAAAAGTAGCTAAGTTAATTAATTATATTTTTTCACATAGCAAATTTGCTACGTTTGGAGTCTGTCAACGTCCCGGCGACGAGTGAGCACAACACACAATTAAAAACAAAGAAAATTTGCTGGCGTATTACGAATCGTTTTAACCAAACCCATATTTAAAAAAACAACATGTTAGATCTCGGTAAAATAATTAAACATTTGGAGTAGAATTAAACATTCATCGTGTTCCAGCTTATTTTTTCATGAATGTTTAGGTTAAGTATATCGAAACTTGCTCATATTAACCAGCAATCGATACTTGCAACTTTAAGATGTCACTCGCATATAAGACAAATTCAATGCCCACGGTTTGCCGTAAATTCCTAATAGTGCAAGTTTGCAACCAAATTTAGATAATGTTCGCAATAAATACGTAGTGTTAACGTTACATAACATATGACGTACGAAAATGTTTTCAGCTTGTGTAACAATCTTTGAAATCCGTGAATAGGCGGAAGTATTGCAACTTTTTCGACAATATTTAATTCATCAAACCATAATTGCTTGCGTAAAGAGTCGATACAAAGATTCTCGCACGAAACCCGACTTGTATTTTAGTTGGAACAACACCTACAGATGTGAACATTAATTTTTCTCGAAAATATCCGGAAAAAATTATTTCCCACCCGAAAAGAAAATCGTTATAAATTCCCTAAATTTTCCCGAAGTTCGGGACCCCGCACACCCCTAGTTTTTAAAATGTAACAAAACTCGCTAAAAACAAAACTGCCAAATCGCAACCAAGCAGAAGATAATAAATACCAATATACTTAATGGTAAATTTGAACACGGCCAGTACAGTTTTATTTTCAGATTATTTCCGCATGTAATATTTTCACACACAAAATAATTTTCCATGAGTGATTCAATTACTAGCATAAATCAAGTAATTTTTAACCGTATTTGAGAGGTAATAGGTTATGTAATTGTAATAATTGGTTTTTATTACTTCGATTCTTGAACTTCCGATACTTGATTAAACGATTCTTCAAGAATAGAAGGTATCGTGGAATGGAGTGTGACATCCCTAATATGTATTATATCATTGCCATCTTTGTTGCTTTTGAAAATTTTTTTGTAAAAGTCCCATTTCTGTTACAGTTGCAGAAAAAGTTGTGTTCATAAATTGTGCATTCAGTAAAATACTTGCAATGTTGTTCATTTCCTTGCTAGATTCTATAATAGTGCTATCAGTACCCAGGTATTTTTTTAAATTAAAAAACCCCCAAGACCACGCAAATCTCTAAAAAAATTTCGTAATATATTGGACCGCTTCCATGTCTGTAAATTTGAAACCCACATAATTTCAAAGAAAATTATCAAACACAAAATATTCTCCTCAAGGCTGGGGCTTCAGTAATGTTACTCCGAAACCAACTGTCAAACTTCTACAGTGGCACAACACTCCAAGTAAAGGAAATGCATAAGATGTAATCGAGGCCATAGCCTCCTCTAGATGTGATTGCGGGGCTGGAGGTGGGATAACTTTCCATACCAAGTATACAGTCATTACATTAGGGTATCCTTTAAAATGTATGAAACTGCAATTTCCCGTAAGTCCTGTTTTGTTATGACCACAGCTGAGGTCCACAGACCATTGCTAACAGTGGCATATATAGACTCGAGAGAAGACTGCTTCTCACATGGCCTGCTCCAGAGTAAGCTCGCTTACCAACTCATATTTCAAGCACGTGAGGGAAGTACCACTAATGTGGTGTACAAAGATATGCTTCACCAAAGGAAAATAGTCGCTACTTCGTGTTGTACATGCAGTCAAAGTCACAAGTACGAAGTTAAATAATATAAAAATTACTCAAGCGCACAAATGTACACTTAATTTAATGTTACAGCTATGTTTTCGATTAACAAGTCGTGAGCAAATTTAACTTCAGCTTTCACAGTTCGTAGACTAGCAAACATAATTTTTTTTCCCAAGTTATGTACTCAACTAAGGATCAGTTTGTTGAAGGCTTAAGTTTTTATTTTCTCGTCAATATTCATATGTTAAGTTAATCGTAATATTTGTATAAGTTTCAAGCATTGGAAGTATTTGTTTATAAGGCTTTGTATTTGCGGAATTTGAAAAAGTGGTATGTGGACTCAGCCATAGTAATTTTGTACGTTTATTGCAGCAAAGTATTGCAGAAGTTGTTCAAGTACTTCTGCCATAATTAATGCACAACTTACAATATCCCACTATTGCCACCCAAAACCGTACATGAAAAATATGGCTATGTCGCAAGTATGTATTGGTACCAAAAATACATACCTTTTGAGAAAAACCACGTCTCGCCCAAGTACACAAAGATCCATCCTTCTTCGTTCATCTTCTGATATTGCCTCAGGAAATCCCTTCGCATTCCTGAGATTTTCGGATCTTCCAAAAGTACCTTCCGAGCATCAGTCTTCTTCCACGAGAATCCCAGCCTGAGAAGCAGTCGATGCAAAGAAGTTCTACTCCCCTGGAACCCGACATCGCCGCTGTTCTTCAAGACTTCCAGGATTGGATCCAGTGTTACATGTTCCCCTGGAAATTGTTTTCAGACTATGCTTAAACACACACACTCACACACACTCCTGCAATTGACTGAACTGGGTGTGCACTGAAAACTGGAAAAGTTCAAGTCTCACATGACTGCTAGAGACAAGATTACCTGGTAAGTCATGTTCAAACAGAAGTAACTTGTCACCAGAATACATGTCATTATACCGCATAATTTTTATAGTGAAATCCTAATTATTTTATTTACAAAAATTGTACAACAATGTTTATTTTCAGTGACAGTACTGATCTAAGTAAGTGCACTTGTTTGGGGAACTTCAAATATTTATTCTTGAGAAATTTTAAAGTTTAAATATAAATTGTTTCAATACTGTTCATCATACAATTATTTCAAGTAACATGCTTTCTCTGACGCGTATAGTTATATTTAATGCTATGCATTACAAATTACTAAAGTGGCACAGCAAAATAATTAACTCTGTACGCACCCTTCGAACAAAACCTACAACTGGAATAAAAATAGTTCACTGTCTTTGGCGAATGCACAGAGTGCAGTAATTGTAATAGCTTATGCCAATAAATGTATTGCTCTACCACTCAAGTTATGTGTACTACAAAACATGGATTACAAACCTAAGTTGGTGCAAAAGAATAACGAATGATTCTTACACAATTTGATGTAAATCATACAGCCACCTTTGAGGTAATGTTTACTTTAAAAATCCTGTGAAAGTACTTTTAGCAATTTATCTTAACCCAACTAAATCAAACCCCTATAAAATTTTTTTTAAAACAAAAAACAGTGTGTGAGACAATATTTTCTGTAGTTAATGATATATGATGTTTGAAAAGTATATTTATTAAATCTGTTCACACTTTATATTTATCACATTGTGGTGTACGTACGGTCCCAGACAAAACAGAACAGCATACGAGGAAACAATTATGTACTTTTGAATGGCTAGTTATTCTTAATGTTGGTGTAAACAAGCTCACCATTAAAAAATTACATGATATAGGTCTACTGTAAGTCGTAAGGTCAGAGAAAACATTATACAATCATTGGTTTCATATACCTGCTTCATACATGCTGTATATGATGCGACGAATAAGACCACATGTAAAATTGTCAACTTCTCCAACACCTTTCAATCTTTTCTTTCCTCTGGTCTTCCCTGGTGTCTCCAGATTTTCTGGATGGAAGAACATCTTGGACGGTTTACTTACTTTTCACAAATCGTAAGACCTCACACGCAAATTGTTGTTATAATTAATCGCTCAATGCAAAAAGGGCTTCAGTCACCAAATTGACAAAATTAAGTTAACCACGGATTTATGTTCTTGTAGGGTAGACCCATGCGTCTATGCAAAAAAAAGCTTCAGTTTCACTGCCATACACTGTCTAAACACAACTCAATTTTTAATATTCTATGCAGAAAGGGCTTCAGTCAGTGACTGAAGTCCTTTCTGCTTGGAATAATAAATGCTTGGAAAATTAAACTTTGTTCTCTATGTAGTGGCAACAACTGTTGATTTCATTTATTTTGTTTGTAAATCTGCATTTTTTCTTTGTTTATGTCCAAGTGGTGATTGTGAGGTTATGTCTCTGCAGTTTGGTTGATACTAGTGTTTCTAACAATACAAGTTTATTTTCTGTTGACAAATAATGAAGCGTTTTATTTCAGTGATATAATGGTTAGTGATTCCGAAAATGAAAGTTACCGAGATGAAGTTATTGGGAAGAAAAGGATGAGACATGAATCCAAATGGAAAAGAAATGTCAAGAAATATTCACGTTGCAAAGGTTTAGAGTACAAAGACTAACAGTGTAGGAATGTCCCAGCAAAAACAACAGGACATCCATGCAAGTAAGGGTTTTTCAAGTTTTTTTTTNAGACTAACAGTGTAGGAATGTCCCAGCAAAAACAACAGGACATCCATGCAAGTAAGGGTTTTTCAAGTTTTTTTTTAGTTTTAAGAGAACTTGACTTTTTATTGTCTTGTTAACGTATTATAGGCTACATTATTTAAAGCTTCTTGTTTTTGTTTCAGCTGCAAGAGATTCAAGTGCTTTGATCGACTANCGTATTATAGGCTACATTATTTAAAGCTTCTTGTTTTTGTTTCAGCTGCAAGAGATTCAAGTGCTTTGATCGACTATCTTGACGCTAGGCTGTGTACGCCCCACAGTTGGGATGCCAATTTAACTTGTTGTATGTAGGCCCCACAGTTGTGCGCCAAATTAACTTGATGTATGATACACTAACTAGCGTTGCGCCCCATGTCCNAGACTAACAGTGTAGGAATGTCCCAGCAAAAACAACAGGACATCCATGCAAGTAAGGGTTTTTCAAGTTTTTTTTTTAGTTTTAAGAGAACTTGACTTTTTATTGTCTTGTTATGGTATTATAGGCTACATTATTTAAAGCTTCTTGTTTTTGTTTCAGCTGCAAGAGATTCAAGTGCTTTGATCGACTATCTTGACGCTAGGCTGTGTACGCCCCACAGTTGGGATGCCAATTTAACTTGTTGTATGTAGGCCCCACAGTTGTGCGCCAAATTAACTTGATGTATGATACACTAACTAGCGTTGCGCCCCATGTCCGGGCGCCACTTTAACTTGGCATATTTAGGCCCCACAGTTGGGAAGCCGCTTTACTTGACGCTATATCGCCTCTGTGGAAGACAGAGTGGCTTATAGTGTCGTTGTTAATGTCCCCAGGCACCGACTATATGACGCCTGAAGGTTAAGGGGTTTGCAATAATTTAGTCTTTTACTGTTGTATTTTGAATGACGAATATATTGTCTCGAATTCAACACAAATGAAATACATCAGCACTGGAGAGGTGTGGTACTGTGATAATTTGGTTACTCGGATTGACTGCTAACGACTTCGTGATGGAGGGGGGCTTCTTTTGACGGTGATTGTATACTTAGCTCTTGCTGCGGGTG
>NQII01000906.1:414063-546713 GCA_002778355.1 Clitarchus hookeri | reverse complement strand
GGTTGTGGGCCAGCGTCGCTTTAAAATTCCTAAACCGTCACACGACAATTTGAGTTGGATAAAGTTGATGTGCTGCAACGCATTTTAAAACTTCCATCCAAAAATGAACAGGACTTGTTCATTCGAAGCCTGATCGAGATACATGATGTAAAGAAACGATTTCCAAGACGAGAAGAAGATGCACGTTATGTTGATAAAATGTACACATACTTCTTCATGGTTGGTAACCAAAGAACACAGGTATGTTACAAAGTATTTTTGTCTTTGCTCTCTATTAGTGACAAATGTGTTAAAAGGCTGAGAGCCCTTGCTAAAGAAGGTAAAAGCCCTATTGATAGAGAGGAAAGTCTCTGAGCGCTAACAAAATGAGTGTCGAAAATCAAGAACTTTTAAGAAAACATATTGAGAATTTCCCAACCAAGCTCAGTCATTATACCGGTAAAGCTAGAAAATATTTGGATACCAGACTTAGTACTAAGATTTTATATCGCCTTTTGGTCGATAAACACCCAGAAATTTGTAGTGTTGCATATTTCTATGAATTTTTCAATGAGAACTATGACCACAGGTTTGGAAGGCCACAGATTGACTGTTGTTGTACATGTAAGGAGCTTAACGTAAATCTTAAAAGCACCCACTTAAATGACTCTGCCAAAAGACTAGCAACTGCCAAGTTAATGGTATATAAGAGGCGTCCCAAACATTTTTATAACAAATTACAGGAAGATGCTACCTCTAAGAATGAGCCACATGTCCTTTCTTTGTGTATGGATTTTATTCAAAATTTATGCATACCTCAGATCCCTGTACAAGAAAAATTTTAGCTGAGACTGAGACAGATTACGGTGAACGTGTTTTCGATTCACGAAATCAAGAAAAAACAGCAAAAGTATATGTATACCATGAAGGAAAAGCAAACAAGACGCCTAATGAAGTTTGCTCTTTCTTGTATGACTACCTCAAGAACGTAACACAGGAAATTACCAAATTACGACTGTTTGCAGATAATTGCAGTGGTCAAAATAAGAATCACGCATTGTCTAGATTTTTAATGTTACTGACAGTCACTGGTCGATTTGAGAAAATAACAATGTTTTTTCCAGTAAGGGGTCATTCCTTTTTGCCCTGCGATCGGGACTTCGCAACAATAAAGCGCCGTATCAACAAGATTGATAGAATTTACACTGTTGACGAAATAAAAATAGTTATAGAAAATAGCAGTTGCAACAAGTTTTCTGTTAAAGTAATTCAAACCAAAGACATTTTGGACTTCAAATTATTTTGGAAGACTTATTATAAGAAAAGTTGTATATCACAGGAAAAACACGCTCTAAGAGTGTTCGAAAAGCAAACAAAATTCGATTTGAAATAAGCACTTACATGCATTTTTCCTTTTACTAAGAGAAGTTTGGTACAATATTCGCAAGTAAAACCATTGGCAGTATAGTGACACACTCATTTAAAATGTTCAAAGACGAACAACAAAAACCGAAGTTGCCACCGCCTGCAGCTTATGAAACCAATCAAGTTTCGATCAAGAACGCTAAAATCAATGACGTTAGGAACCTTCTGCCAAATATTCCTAATGAGCACAAAGACTTTTATGAGTTGATCATGAATTGGACTACAGTTGACCAGATCGAGCCAGAAGTTCAAGACGACTGATTAGTAATTTTTAATTGAAAAGAACACAACCTGTAATTGAATAATTCAATAAAGTGTATATACTAATAGTTGAAATTAATAAATCTCATTTTATTATCGTTTGCAGTTTATTTTATACCTAAAACAGCTTTTAAAATAGTCCAAAATAGTCTTAGTACAATGTAAGTGTTGAAAAACAACAAAAAAAACAGGAAAAAAATGTAATTACATGCATAAAGGGCTTAATTTTTTATTTGCGTAAAAAAGGGCTGAGTCCACCATTAAAAAAAAAATGCTGTAGCCATGAATATGTGAAACAAACTTTATTCTTAACGGTGTTTGATTAGTATAATTTTTGTTATAAAGGCAAAATAATGCATTTTGATTGGTTTAATATTGTTAAAACAACAATGTTATTTTTTCAGTTTTTTCAAAACTAGGTTTAGTTGACTGAAGCCCATCTTGCATGGAGCCATTCTTACGGTAGTTACAATTGAGACACCGCAGAGGTAATTATATACAATAAGGGCTTTTCCGAAAACCAAGAAAATAATAACTGGAAATGATGTATGTGGTTATTACTAATCACTCTTAATATGAATTTCATTATGGCTTCACGTAATTTTCAGTATATACCATGAAATGTGATAGTGAGGAAGGCTATGAAGATCAGAGTGTTTATGTGGTAAAACACGTATGATATATTTCTATCAGGTCACTGAATCGTGTTAGATACGATAATGCTTAGGTAAAGGAAACTTTTAATTGGTAAAATGTTATTCAAAGGGTATGTTTTTGCCGACGCACTACGGTTATATAAAGAATAAACAAACAATCTAGCAGTGTCAAAATATAATTAATTCCGTTGATGTTTTCAAGGCTTCACTTGTCTATATTCACGAGAAGAATGTACTACGTAATGTGTTAGTAATAGAAAAAATATAAATTTTTTATATCATACAGAAATACATCCACAGTTGTTTACAAGCAGTAGACATGTATCGCCATGATACTTTCATTGGGCAATCATGCACAGAGACAGGAAACAAATGTGCATCAATATTGGTTTCCGTGACAGTTGTATGCTAAGAGAGGGCGCAATTTAAGTGTACCGTGTGAATTTTACTGTGCGACAGCATGTGCTCTACAAGTGTTATTAACGTTTTTCATTGTGATTTTTCCATTTGAAGTGTTAAATCAAATAATAGTGCGATTGATGTTTCTTTGCAATTATGCCAATGCGAAGTGTTAAAATATAATTATTGTGTGGAAATAAGAGTGTTTGTGGAGTTTCCACGAATTGAATTAATGTCAACATGTCCTAGACATGTCTTAAAGGCCATAAATCTCCAAGGATATAATTCGCCAATCACATGGTTGAATAACGTCATTTATACTCTAGTTTTTGCATAGAAAGTAAGTGTAGTTAATTGTATTGTGAAGTGTTGCATGTGATATTAGGAAATTAAAGTTTTACGTACTGCTACCGCTAGTCATATAAAATTCAGATTTTCCAACCAAATCAAACTTAACTCCACGATAGGTGAATCACGGGGGGTAGATAAACCGACGGGAGGTCATTTATTATACTTATGCTGTCAGACAACTCGTGTCAGCATCCCCTCACCCCCTCAATCACTTATTGTGAAGTTAGGTTGATTTAGGTTAGGTATTCTTGCATGTAACATGGTTAACAGACCCGAATAACATGTTATTTATATAAATTTAACCCCACAATTTCACCTCATCTTCATAGCCCTCCCCACTATCACATTTTGTAGCATGTAATGAGACTATTGTGATGCCCCTAGTAAATTCGTGCTCAGTGTTATTAGTAATTATGCTTTAACGTTGCAAGGGAACTTAAATGGCATGGACTTATGTTTTAACGTGTTTCACCCCACAATTTCCCTGACCACTATCACATTTGGTAGTATGTAGTGGGAATATCGTAATGCCCCTAGTAAATTTGTGTTCTGTGTGATAAGTTATGTCGATATATACCATTTTCCGGGAAATTTGTTTTGTTATTTTCAATTCATGTTATATAAAAGCACCCTTTTGATTTACTAGCATGGTTTTGTAATTTTCAGTCATATGCTAATACACAAATACTAGAAACCTTAGGTTACTTTGATTAAGATGTGACCAGACTTTATGGAGCGTAATATTCTAGTAGACTATTATAAAACTTTTCATTGGGAAGAAGAATCAACAACCACATTTTTAGTTTTTCATTAAATATGCTAAGACTAATAAGTGTTTAGAGGTTATGGCCTACAATCACATCTGTCGTCAACATATAAAACAAGGCAAGACACATCAAACCAATAAAATATCATACAACGTTACTTTGTACTTATCTGCTGACAGTTCGAACGGCGATACCCAAAATTTCTGCAGTCTTGTTGATTCCTGAACATCTTTCCATCTGGCCAGTGCGAATCATTTCGTCCACTTGTTTCACCGCACAAATAATAACTGCCTGCCTCTGACGGTTCGTAATGGGTTTCCATAACAAGTTAATTTCCGAAACACCGAATTTAGGAGAACTAAAAGTTAGAATCTTAAAAGATACTATACACTACAAAGCGTATACAGCAAAGGTACTGCAACAAGGCAACGGAAAAACTGTGCAGTTAGAGTAAAGCAGGAATACATTAAAAAAAAAACAATCGAAAATACCTACAAGCTATATAGAGCAAAAATTGGGTAAATCAAATATATGGGTTAGCAATACAAAGGAAATATAAATTAAGACTACAGATTATGGTACAGCTATAAAGTAAATCTACTTAAAATGAGGTTGTTCCACAATTAACGTACAAATAAGAAACTTAGAGTAGTATGCAGAGGTTTTATAACTAATCCACTGAGTAGGCCTATATGGGTAAAGGATATAAATAAACGATTAAAGTTAACCTGCAGACTAAACTGGGATGTGCAATACACCTTAGTAAATACAGGCTAACTCAAAAATTTTATTCTAACAAAAATCACTAAACCCAAAGCAAGGCTAGAGTAGAGGTGACTAAACAGACATACCGAAATATTACGTTGCAATTGTACTAAAATTAAAAAAATGTACTACAATACAAGTTAAGTCTACATTAGAATTATCTTAAATAAAGTATACAACTCTAAAACACTAAAAACAATATTGGCGTCGCTGAGATAGAACGTCTTCACCAAGCCGTGTATGCACGCGTCTTATGATGTAAAATTAACTTTTTTTTATATTTGGTAGATGTTCGGCATACATACACAATACATTTTATAAAAACTAAATAATCACTTTAAGTAAAAAAAAGTATAGAACTAAATGTTTAAAATTTAAATAAATAATTTTATTATAATGAACTATTTTCTTTCTCACGGTACCAAAATTAAAAGATACACAATGAAGCGACCAGTCAGGTGATACAATGCTGTGGCAACGATGGTAAAAGTTGTTTCACTGCTGCGGAGTTGGTGGTTCTGAATTTCGCAGACCAGTCAGAATATCGACAACTTATATGAGACAGAGAATAGAACAGAAAGAGTTTGAGCCGTGCAACAGCTTCAATAACTATCTAAATCGTATAAAAAAAATTAAGGCGCACGAGCGGAGGGGAAATTGAGGGAGAGAGAACAGGGTGGAGAGATGAGGGGTCCGAGTCGAGCAAAGAGTATACCGCAGCATCGAGTCTAAATCAAAGAAAATGTCTTGCGCGATGGGTGATATCATCGCAAAATTTCCAAAAAATTGAAAATTTCCCTTCTAGAGTTCTTAAATGAGCCTCATAATCCTCAGAACAGTAAAAGCATATTCGAGATGCCAAGTCACGTCCAGCAGATTAGGGCGGATCAGAGGACATGGCCCCTCATTTTACCAACATCCGCTTCCGTGACCATTACGTTTAAATAATCTTAAACCCAAAACACAAAATTTTTTAAAATTTATTACAAATTTTGAAATATTTATAGAAAGTTGCATAGTAAAATTATTTCAAAATTTGTTAAAATATTTATAAAAATAATTCTTAAAATATGTTTGAAAAACTTACATTTTCAGATGTCCAACCAGCACAACGACCAGCAGATGACTGACGTCCCTTCAATCAATCACATTGCATTAATATTCCCTGCTAATCCCCCCCTCCTAACCACTTTTCGAAAACCCAATCAAAAATCAAGGAAATTCGAAAAAATAAAAAATAATTTTAAAAATCGATGAAAAAAAAATTACATTTATGACCACAGCCACCGCGTTGGATGCCTGTAACCTTGACTTAATGACTTTAAAAACAAAAAAATCAAGAAAACATGTAAAAATGTTATAAACTCAAAATAGTCGACGAACATATTATGTTACTGACTGCGACCCCAACGTTGAATGTTGGCCACCTTAATCTTGACCCTATGAACTTGACCCCATGCCCATGCTGTAGAACGACCATAACCAAAAATACTCGCAAAATTCCCAAACAATCAAAAACATTTTTTTGGAAAACTTACAAAACAATTAAAAATTCGAAAAAATATTTTTAATATAATTTAAAGAATTGCAAATTGACAGTAGCTTGATGGCAGGCCGAACGATCAGCGACGAAGCGCCCGACATGATGACCTGCAGACGACTGACGTCCACCTCTATATTTTATTAGCTTTAACATAGTCCCTCAATCTGCCGACCACCTATGCATATGGTGCTGATTGTGGTGTGTGTGGTGCTGATTGAGGTAGGTGTGGTGCTGATTATAGTCAATGTGGTGCTCTTTGTGGTGCTGATTATGGTGAATATATTGTGTGTTGTGCTGATTGTAATGCATGTGGTGTTGATTGTGGTGCGTATGTTGCTGATTTTGGTAAATGTGATCCTTATTGTGGTGTGTGTATTGTTGATGGTGATGTGTACTGTGATTGCAGTTGCAGAGAATAAGGGGCTGCAAATTTTATAAGGTCTCTTTAAAATATCACAGTGCGAAGGTAATGTGTAGTCTCACATTTAGAAAATTTCAGTACTATTATAATTCAGCATAATGCTATAAACATTGACAATTAATTATAGTCATTTATTAATTTCTGCAACTTAAAACAATGTTTGTTGTACTATACAAAGGGTCGTTTTTAATAAAATATGGCTGCCAGCATGCCCACCACCCAATTATATATAATATATTGTTATCTAACAAAACATCCAGATACGTCCATCATCACATAATATCCACTGCCATATCATAACCTCTGTCAAAAAACAAACTAAGCAGCAATCCCCACGAAATATTCCGATAATTTTTTTTCTTTCACATGAAATATCGAATACATGACCTATCATTTCATCAATCGTTATCCACAGTCCATATCATTAGAAGAGAACCAGTAATACAAAAAAATTTCATATCAAGAAGTTGACACTACTCGCCACCTGTGATATACAGTATGGTTCGTAGGGTACGAGTTACCATTCTCTGGCTCAGACTAGGGGTGCCTTGGATGTTGAATAGGGGTTAACAATAACTTGGTCTCTCAGTGTTTCAGTTTACGAAGATTATATTTGGCTTATGAGCCTTAAGGGCGGATTAAAGTACTCGTGCTAACTGCTTCTGACATCGTGGGGGAACCCTACGCGTCGGATGGTACTTATCAGTTTTTCCTGTTGGGTTTGTTCCGGTGGTAGGTTGAGGTAGGGTCAGCTGGGCAGCCCTTCACAAGCCCTCGGCTCGGTCTCTTTGGCATGCTGGACACAGCTTGCGTCCTCCTTCGGGGCTGACCCTTCAGCCTCGACAACGGCTATCCACGACTGACTGTTTCTGGGGTTCCCTCGTCGGCGACCACACACCACGACTCCTCCCCTTTCCCCGCGTCATCCCTTTTAACCTCTCATCGGCGACACCTCAGATCCTCCATTTTCTTCCCAGCATCTCATCCGGGGCGCCTCGGCGTCAACGCCAAATCCCATCAGCATATCCCACGCATCTTACTCGGGGCTCCTCGGCATCACAGCCAGGCCCCATCAGCGTTTCTTATGCTTTCTCAATCCCGGAGATCCTCTCGTCGGCGAATTACTAGCTTACCTCGACATTTTTCTCCCCATGTGTCCATTTTCTCACGAGTCGTACTCGGGGAGGAGGGGGATCCCCCCGCGATTGCGCCCGTCACCGTCAGCCTTTTATCATGTATCTTATCTATAGGCACCTCTGTGGTGCTTCGAGATGCCGTCCGCCTTCCCACGTATCTCATTCAAGGTGCGTCGGCGATTATACAGGAATACGCACACACACAACCAATGCACATGAGTACAATGTGAATAAAACCATATCACGCTACCACTAACAAATACAAAAAAATCTGGCTAATAAATGTGTGTGAGTAGGGTACAACGCAAATCTTATAATAATTAATCACATCACATTGTCAATAACAAATATGAATATCTATATATTAAATGTATGAGTAGCCTATGCATCTGACTGTCAGTGCTCTAGGCAAGTAGGGCGGTCGACGTGCTCTCTGACTTTAAACAAGATCTGTTTCTGAGAGTAAATGTCACATGCGTGAGGCTGGAAGGACTGCCTGCTGCTCCACTATCTGTAAACAGCTTATGCAAGCCAACACACGTTGACCTTGTACTAGCATGGAGAGTGAAACTTGTTATTAATGCCTTGCATCACAGTGTAACCAGTGCGCGAGGTCCAAGGCCACCGCTTTACTACTATGTGTTAACAGATTACTCATGAACCTGAGGCGGTAGGCCGGCCAACACATGCTTACCTTGTACTGGCATGGTGATTGAAATGTGTTGTTTTGCGGCACAGCGGGCCAAGGCGTACGGGGAGAATGACCACCTGCCTGCCACCCGCGCCGCAAAAAGCCTCGAGCTATTGTCTGTCTTATATAAGTTGGTCAGATTTTGACAGTCAGTGAGTGGCAACTTGATTTAAACGAAACAAACAAATTACCATTTACAAAATCCTGTATCAGTTAATGCATGAACGTACAAAAGTTTAAACTAGGTTGGCTATTCTGAGTACACAATAGTAAAGCAGAAAATTCTTTATAAAAAAGAGTTCCTAGATTAATTAATACTCTTTTTTATTTTACGTGGTTACAAAACAATGTACGTAATTAATATATATGTATTCAATTTGATATGTACAATAGAACAATCCGTATCCAAATTTAACGCAACTTCAAAACCTTTTTCTCATCGTAGCTACCATTTGTTGAGAAACGCATTAGGCTCAGAGAAACACATTCGACTCACGAAAGCGTAGCGCCATTCCATGCATGTTATCCACCTCTCTGCCAAAGCACTAACCAGCCAGAAAATTTAGATTCTTATTTTTTTGTGTAAAATTACAAATTTACAACTATATACTAATGGTTTTATTTTCCTGCGAGATGTGTGTAATTATTTTTAAGTGTGATGTATTTTCGTGTACAGCGATTTTGTTTACAACCTCCACCGGACACATCAGCTGATGGCGAAAGGATACATAAACGAAAAGTAAAACATTGCTGCTACTTTTCATCGAACCATGAAAATCTATCTGACTAACTTGAGACAGACTATATGAGACATTCATTCAACAGTCGCTTACCGCCCGGCCACTGTGGAAAAAATAAGTTCTCTCTCACCCACTATATCTCATTCTCTTGCCGGCGACGTAAGTGCGTCACACTAGTAAGATTGATTTGGGTTAAGTGTACTCTCCACCCCAGCAGCAGAGAACACTTACCACAGACGATGGATGTGCAGAGCAGCAGTTGAAGTTGGGATGCGAAATGCGTGTTGTGAAGACACTGAACATAGGCAGCAAGCATTGTAGCTTTCAGGTGCCAATCTACAGATCTGCAGGAGGCATTTATACTGTGAGATTGACCAGGTTAGTGGGCGAGAGGACTGGTCTTACTCCTCCCCCCTGCAGGCACCGGAGACGGAGAGAGTGTTATGCTGGAATAACAATATTATGTCATGGATCCCCGTCACCAGGAGGCACTGCCGCCGGCGACGTACAAATCTCTATCACACAACTCGGCGAACGTAACATTTGTTACTCTTAAAAAAAAATTTACATCTCTGTGTATGATATACACCTTACCTATTTCCACATAGACTAATAAGTCCGACAGCATACTTGTGATTCACTCCCAACTCAGCATGCTGCTGTACACATTACTTATTCTTCAATAAATGTTCCTTTTAATATGCTAGTAACGATGAAGCCAAAAGGATTGTGTGTGTAATGTTTGAGTACCTTCACTATACTGGTATGTTAGTTTTAGGTATGGGTTTGACATCTCACCACCACTACATAAAGAATACACACAGAGTGAGAAGTAATATACATATATATTGTCACAAAAATTTTTATACAGTTTTTCAAAAATAAAAAAAACAACATGCATTCTCTCTCTCTCTCTTTCTCTCTCTCTCTTTCTCTCTCTCTCTCTCTCTCTCTCTCTCTCTATATATATATAAATATATGTAGGATTGTTGAACGTGATTTTATTCTATATAAAATAATTAAATTACAAGTGCATTCAACATAGTAAAGAAACAAAGAAGTCACAATATAAACATGTGTTAACAACATTGGCAAATGAAGAGAAGGTTGCAGCTAGGTTGCAGAGCGTCTATGGAGCGTGTAACCAACATTTACACCTCCTCCCTTGAAGTCGGTTGCCCCAGGGAACAAGGAAGCAGTTTTCCGGAATGTAAGAAATTGGAAATATTCTTTTTCTTTCCACAAGCAACGTCATAGGATGTCGGCAAGATCTGCTTGATGATTGGATAGGGTCCGATCCGAACTGGATCTAACTTATTACGATTCAGCCTATTTCTATTTTCGATATAGACTAAATTGCAAACATTGAAGGTGTGCTGTCGTCGATTCTTATCTACACGTTTCCTATTTATTTGAAAACTCTTCATAGAATTCCGGAGAGCTATTTTGCGGTCTTCTTCAAGAGATGTTTCGTAGTCTTCTTGAAGAGGCAATATCGTGGACTTCTTTCCCAGTAGTAACTATGATGTACAAAGTGTGTGGAGCTATGAATAGTATATTTGTACTCGTTGACACACTCCTGTGCCAGGGTTGGCCAGTCTTTATGGTTATCGTTGTTAATTATACACCGGAGGTGATTTACTAATGTTTGGTGTAATCGCTCATTAAGCCCGTTTGATTCGGGATGATCAATGCATGTATATAATATTTGTATTCCTGTTTTTTCTAAGTAATTGAAGTCAGTAGAATTGATGCCCGTATATCGATCTTCTATTAGGATTGAGATAGTAATTTGTTAGGCAATTGGATTAATCAAATTAATAAAATCTTAGGCGTTCTGACCCTTGTAGTGGAGATCCACGCATATCTGGTGAAATGATCCACCAGGATATGCATGTATCGTTTGGTGGATCGGTATCCAGCAAAGCCTCCGACACTATCCAGTGACATTATTTGAAAAGGCTCTGTAGCAGGGCCTAGTTGTAAGAGTAGACCGAAAGCACGACTACAACGAACTTTGTTTTCAATACAAATCTTACAGTTTTTATAAAAGGTATGTATAGCTTTGTCCGGACCCTTGAAGTAATAATGTGGTATTATGGTTGCAATCATCTGTGCTGGACCGATGTGACCGTAATGTTTATGAACAAGTTCAATTATTTCATTTCCTAATGAGGAGAAACAAAAATTCTTAATTTTTCTCTTAATTTCTTGAGTATGATCCCTTGTTTATACTCTATCTGCTTAGCTGCTTTGAACTCAGAAAGATGATGTGTTTGGTCTTTTATTATAGTAAGTATATCTATTAAATTCACAACTTGGATCGCATCTTTATTCTCGAAGTATTCAAGGTCTGGACTTCTTGAAAGGAGATCAGCCAGAATATTTTCTTTTCCCTTTCTATATATAATGTTAAAGTCAAATTGAGATAAATAAAGAATTCGGCCTTCAAGGATTTCATCAGTTCTGGCTTTTGTCTTTAAATTCTCTAACGGTTTGTGATCACTGCAGACCGTAAAGTGACGTCCAATTAAGTAGTACTGCCAAAACTTTATTGCATCCTTGATAGCCTTGCATTCTAGATGAATAATGTCTAAACGATTTTCTCTATTTGAGAGCTTGCGAGAGAAATACGCAACAGGATTTAGTATTCCGTCTTCTTGGGGTTGTTTGAGTGTTGCGCCGATACCTTTATAGCTGGCATCTGTCTCTATGAAGACGGGTTTTTCAATATCGTAGATAGCCAGGATCGGTTTAGAGCATAAATAATCCTTAATCATCTTGAAGGTCTGTTCACAGTCATCACACCATTCAAATTTGACACCTTTCCTCAGTAGTTGATGTAGTGGTTCTAGTTTCTGCGTACTATTTTCTACATATCTCAAGTATAAGTTTATAGAACTCAGAATACTCCGCACACCACTCTTATCAGAAGGTCTTTGAAGATTTTGGATAGAGACTAAATTTCCTTGGGCTGGAGAAACTGTGTTCTTCGAAATAGTGTGTCCAAGGTACTTGACTGATTTGGCTGCGAACAAATATTTAACTAGTTTTCATTTGAAGCCTTCAGAGTAGATAACGTGTAAAAATTTAATATTATGATGGAGATGGTCCTCCCACGGTTCGGGAGAAAATCAAAATATCATCGATGTAATTGATGGCGAACTCATCCAAATTATTTCTTTGGATTATATTTGAATAATATCCTCTGGAATGTGGCTGGAGCGTTCTTTAAACCAAAGGGAAGAATTTTAAACATGAACTTTCCATACTTAGTGATAGAATAAGTTTTTTTTGATCTTGTACTTTAAGTGTGATGCACCAAAAGGCAGAATTAATATCTAATACTGTAAAATATTCACAATTTACAACTTTGTCGATCACACCTTGAATTGTAGGGAAAGGAAAACATTCTGGAACTACCATCTTGTTTAATTCTCGGAAGTCGATGCATAGGCGTTATTTTCATCCTTCGTCTCTCTTGTATGCTAACGTTACAGGAGACGCAAATGAAGAATCAGATTCTTCGATGATCCCGGCTTGTAGTAATGTTTTAATCTGAGTTCTGATTTCTGTATCGTCAGGGATTGAACATTTGTATGAGCGAGAGGTGACGTATTCGTCCCTAAGAAGTTTTATCTCAGCATTTTGTAATCGCACTTTGCCTATATAAAATTTATCTTTTGCAAACAAATGCCTACATTTTTCAATTATTTGTAAAATGGTTTGTTTGTTCTCATTATTCTCAATATGTTGTAAGTCAGCTTCAAATTCTTCTCTATTCAAATTTTCATTAAAAATTACTTCTACTTCTCTATCCAAATATTCATTATCTTAGGGAGTCTGCATCTGATCATTATTTGATCGGTCTTCCTGTAGATATATTACGTTCTCGCTATTTATGCATTGAAAAATTCTTAGATTCTCATTTTGAATCAACTTAAATTTCTGAATAGCATCAATACCTAGCAAGAGATCATAGGAGAAATCATCATTCTTTACAACATAGGTAGTTATGTAGTCTGTAATATTTCCAATACGAAGCATAATTGTAGCCCGGGCTGAAGTGAAATCAAGTCCGCTGATTGTTTTTAGTACACCTTTTTGTGCTATTAATTTCAACATAAGCAAATCAGCAATTCCTTGATTAATTAGTGTTTTATTTGAGCCGCTATCATAAACAGCTTTGGTTTTTAAATTGTCATTAATAACGATGTTTAATGTTATCAGCGGATCTAATTTCGTCCGGTTACTCAGTTTAAATTCTTTCTATCAAAATCGACTTTCAATATTTCCATATCATTTAGATTTGTAGAATGTTCTGTCATATTTGGTAATATTGTTTTAGAGGCCGAATTCTTGTTGCGACATTCAGCTACTGGATGGAAACGACTTGGAAAACCAAGGGCAGCACAAATTTAACACTCCTTCCGTAGAGCTTAATTTTTCTTATAAAGAGATTTTTTTTTATAGATTTCGTACTTAACGGTCTTTCCCTTTTCCTTCTGGCAAAAGCGTCTTCCAACTTCCGAAGCCCAATATACAGACCATCAAGAGTAGTTATCTCTTCCCTATAAAGTTCTTTTTGAGCTTCACTTATTAAACCAAACATTATCTGGTTGATAAAAGATAATTCAGTACCTTTAGGTTCCACTTCCAGGCATAGTTTCTCTTTGGTAAGTGCGTAATCGATTAAGGACCCTCCCTAATATTTGTAGTTAAAAGCTTTCCTGACAATCGTCCAGCCTATATCAACAAAAACATTACGGAAAGAACTCTTCCAAGCCTCCCAGGAAGCGGTTAGACCTATCTTTATCAGATAAGTTTCATACCAGTATTTTGCCGAGCCCGTGACGGAAACATAAAGCCTGGATTCTTAGTCTATCTGAACTTACCTGAAATCGATTGCATTCGTCTTCAAATCTACGTAACCATTCTGTAGGATCGTATTGACTTTTTTCAAATTTATCTAAAATGAATTTCTTTTCAATGTGATGTAATTTTGTTTCATCTTGAGTTGAATTTAATTTCAACTGAAGCTCCAATCGCTTAATTCGATCTTTTAATTCTAGTTGTAGATGATCATGAGTTTGAGATCCCGGTACGGGAACATATTCTTATAATGGAAATTTTGGAAACAGATATTGTCCTCTTCATCGAAATATACTGACTTAATATCATCGTCAATCTTTATAGCTATTGTTATATAACCATTTATATTGTTTATTACAGCTGTTGCATTTTGTATAGGTTTTTTACTTGATAATGCAGAGTGAAGCTGCAGGTCTCTGTATTCTTCTGGTAATAAATACCATACCTCCTTATTAGTAGAAATACACGAGATCACAAAGTCATTCTCAGCTTGCTTCACAACTCGAACATAAAGATGGGTCATCTCCTTACTAGTTGATATCTTGTAATTTATTTTGTAGGATTGTTGAAAGTGATTTTATTCTATATGAATGAATTAAATTACATGTACATTCAACGTAGTAAAGAAACAAAGAAGTCACAAGATAAACATGTGATAACTACATTGGCAAATGAAGGGAAGGTTGCAGCGAGGTTTCAGAGCGTCTATGGAGCGTGTAACCAACCTTTACACACACACACACATATATATATATATATATGTTGTCGAGAAGCGAGGTGAACAGTTGACTGCTGGCAGGGGATGTTGGTGGACTGCTTCTTACATCTGTGGGGAGGTACCTCTGCAGTCTTTGTGGCTGTAGGCACTGTCCTCGCAGCAGCTCTCATGCGTCTGGGGGCGGCGGCTGAAGCAGCAGCAGTGGTGGTGACAGCCGACAGCTGGTGTCATCGTCGGTGATGTCAATGATAGTTGTGTCAGCGTCAGCAGTAGCAGCATTGGTGGGAACTGGAGACTCTGGGGACTTCTGGTCGGGGAGGTGCACGCGTATTGCATCATGCGACTTAGCGTGCATTACCACCTCGTCCACCCCAGATGGCAGGGAAGTGTTTGTTCTCATATTATGAACGACACACCTCCCCAGTACACTACAGTCGATCATCTGCTGGCAGTGGTCGTATGCTGCAGGATTGTGGGCTAGCAGCCAATGGGCAATGCCGTCACAATCTTCACTATATGTTCTCAGCTTTGCCATGTCGTCGTCGTCAACAACATAAGTAATACTGCTGTTACAAGGCGTTACCCTGCTGTAGGTAGTCTCTGGACGGAATGGTATGTTCATCTCGTTGCTAGCTCATTGAGGCCGGCTGACTGGATACACATGGCTTATATATTTNCTGCTGGCAGTGGTCGTATGCTGCAGGATTGTGGGCTAGCAGCCAATGGGCAATGCCGTCACAATCTTCACTATATATATTCTCAGCTTTGCCATGTCGTCGTCGTCAACAACATAAGTAATACTGCTGTTACAAGGCGTTACCCTGCTGTAGGTAGTCTATGGACGGAATGGTATGTTCATCTCGTTGCTAGCTCATTGAGGCCGGCTGACTGGATACACATGGCTTATATATTTNCTGGACGGAATGGTATGTTCATCTCGTTGCTAGCTCATTGAGGCCGGCTGACTGGATACACATGGCTTATATATTTTTCTTTCTATATATGTGACGTCACCACCACTACTTCAGAGCTTTAGTCAGTAGCAGTAGAATGTGTGCAATAAGGTCACAAATAACCTGACAACACTCGCATTTGCTGTGACATGTTAGTTCTCCCTCCACCATAGTGCTGTCTGGAGCTTCAGCGTTCATGGTGTAGACATTTAATAAATTTTTTCACTTATATACTCCACATACCCTGGTCGGCGCTGCTCCCATGTTCATGAATAAATTGTAGTATTTTTTTCTTCAATTGTATACACAACATACTTTGGCCGAGCAGGGTAGAATCCATTTGCTGCCACAGTCTTCTAGCGTGCTCGTATGTATGTGGCCTGTACACTCTTCAGTCCATTGGTAGGTTGAACCAGTATCTTCATCTCGCAGGGTATAGTCCACTTTCGTGTTCTCAAGATGTAGTTCGGTAATATCTTCAAATCCAAATGTACTGCTAGAATATGTCCATTTGCAGGTAGCTGACTGTTTGGCCGGAGATTAGCGATGGTGCATTGATAGTACTTGTAGCAGGGATGAAACTCTCAGTGGAAATTATCCCAAGCGTCGTGACAGCCCCACATATGATTTACACAATCACATATCTGCACTTGCTCATGTCCAAGCTCTGGTTTAAACACCACTCCCCTATACCGGATAAAGTATCTCTTGTACGAGTCAACATCTTCCGGCAGAAATGCCACACAGTCACATATATCAAACGTATTGCACATGTCGACGGCGTTAGTTGTCTATGCACTGCTGTCGACTGTGGGCTGGATGTAACACCCTCCTCTTCTTATATTGCTGCCAAGTAAACTTCACATGTTAATGGCGAACACATTGTCTTCCATATAATTGCTTCTCGCTTCATGCAGGTTGCATGTCGGTCACCGGTACAGGACTCGGTCCGCTGTTGGCTCGGCATAGTTCATATACAATTGTGCAAGTAAACAATACCTGCTGTATGTTATCTTCGCTTGCACGTGCTAACATAGTGCTGATGGAGCAAGGCAACTTCGTTTCCGGCCTCAGATAATATACTGCACATAAAACAACACTGCACAGTACCGGGTATAGGTAGTTCTCTTCGCTTTGACACATCCAGTGTTCAAGTCCATTGCAACTTTGCACTTGCGCAGGCTGCCGGGCGGTTTGAAGTGAACTCTGCAGTAGCCGGTCGTCACATCACCCTCGTACTTGGCTAGCGGGTAGAATGCCACGTACATGACTGACTGAAGTTATACTGCTGTAGGAGAGAGAGAGAGAGAGAGAGCCTTTCTTCCACATTTATGAAAACTCGACTGTATGCATCGTCTTACCATTTCCAATATCCCTGATACCAGCATAGCTAATATGAACTGTAGCGGTGTTTAGCTTAGTCATATCGTCGAATGTGTTAAGTTGAACTTATCGCGAAGGCAGTCTGACGTGGTACTCTGCATCTGGCAGGAACGTCACGCACTTGCCATAAGTTGTCTCCACCCTCCGGAAAACTTATGTCACCTACAGCTTCCTGACTACGAGGTCTGTCAGCGGCCAATACTGAGTGTTACAGTTCAGCCTCGCAATAAGTCCGTCCATGATGATAACCTATAGTACTGTGGTTCCCCTCCTCGCAGGTCCGCTTTTTATAATAGCTGATGTTGTTCGGAAATATCACCCCTCCTCCCACCATGGTGGGTTATAACCCACATCCTTAACAACAGTGTGTTCAAGCATGGACACACTCGGTCTAGTCTGCATGCAGTACACATGTGTTTCGTTTTTTTTTCACATACTGCACCTTCAACTTTCTAAACGAATGACAGTAATACTCTATCTGTACATCACAGAGTTTTATTTTCGCGTTGCAATAGACGCTTAATCACCTCTTCTGCTCCAGGCCGGCCAGGAAGACTGTACCATCCTCGTTTCACATTGAGGTACGTACATCTCGCTCTTTATCGTATTCTACATTACCCTCGTCCAATTTGAGTTCATGATAGTGTTTTTCCAAGCATATATTTGTTACCTTACTTTTCCTGTCCAGTGCGGGCCATGGAAACGGAGGTAGGAATGTACTTATTGCTGTACGCCCGTCAACATATGCTATAAAAAAACATTTAATTATAAAACCATGCTGTGACACGCAGCCCTGAAAGTTAACGTGCCTTATGACGGTCGTATGATGAATGGTCTATATTTGTGAATTACGTCAGTATTTTAACTACTCTGTCACGTACATTGTACATGACCAGTCTGTCGTGAATTATTAATGCGTATGCTTGAGGGAAAGCAGGGAAATTCTCCGCAGCGGTTATTTCAATCTTACAGTATGCCATGCCTGACTTAAATCTATCGTCCTGTTTACTAACATCAAACAGTAATAGAGACGCTGTGATCATGAACGCGTTCGGTCCCAGCGTCGGTACCTGCATTTGTCCGTAGTAGGATCTCTGAATATCGGCATACATTTCATACAGTACCTTATACATACCGTTCGTAAAATCAATGTTTAGATCTCCATATGGGTAAGCCTCGGAGTTTAAGAAAATTTTAAGGTTCTTAATATTTACATGATCAAATTTCGAGCAGACCATATTGATAGCATTCTGTCTGCCTGTCTGAAACACGACTATTATATAGCGCAGTTTTTCATTCGTGAAACCAGTTTTAACATTCAAATTTATGCTCATGAAGCGTGGTACACTCGAGTACGTCTCTAAACTCCATGTTCGAAACGCAATATCGACATTTCTTCCTTTCTCCTCATATTTCAAAAATTTTACATGTACTAACATTTTTACCTGCATGTGGGGCAGTAACCAGTCAATAGAGTGTATCGTGAGCGCTGCGGCTTCTGGTGCTGAGGCAGTGTCCATGGGAATAACTGACTCTTGCTTTGAATTAATAATTACATGCTTGTAGTCTTCGGCGTACCCTAAGAGCATGGCTAGCGGAATATATATATACTTTAAACTTACCGTTAGCATAGACAGGAACCGTAAATTCCTCTTCCATTCCCCAGCCTGCCATTCTAGCCACCGGCAGTTGGTTATGTGTCAATGAGAGATAGTCCTTTATGGTGGCCATGATTCCAACATCTCTCATCATCTAGTTCACACCCGTTCAGTTCGTATGTGATTCTACTTATCATGTATAGTATACCATTTCTAATGATTTTTGTCATCATGGGGAGAGTGTTGCCTGCCTTTGTTAGTGTTCCTCGGAACCATAAATATGAATTACGTGGGATAGTGTATACATCTTGGTTTTGCCCCTGTATCCAATCCTAGGACTAGGGTACGTATGGGTCTGGCAGTTAGGGCGAGTAGGTGTGAATTTTAGCCTTGGTGATGGCGTCTTCGAACCCTGCCGACTCTGCTACATTTAATATTTCCGCATCCATTCTTGCTGTTGATATTCAGACCCAATCTGATAAGGAAACGAACGTTTTCAGATGTTAGCGCTCTGCGTCCTCGACTCGTACTGACTTTCGGTTCGGCACAGTAAGCATATTTTATTGCTTTTGTATGCACACACTTACATTTCATTCCCATCTTTCCTCAAATGTAATCGTGCTGTTATCTGCTCGCCTCGGAAATTAATCAAATGACTGTCTTGGTCCACTTTAGAGACTATGACTTCCTGTATGTTCTCTGTCATGCTTGGAACGTAATAGGTTTTTTCTTTACATTCACCAGCTTAAAGACTGGCGGCACCATCGCGGAAAATTCGTGTAGTGTCTGACTAGGCTTGCCATTGAGATACGATCCGCTAGCAAAATTATAGTTTATTCTTATAATATTCACTGGGAAAATGTTTATGTGGCAGGGTAGATTCGTGTGTTTTATTCGCCTCGTATTTCACGTTCTCAAAACCTAGCATGGAGGCAAGCGTATCGCTTTGCGTGAAGTCTATCTGTGCAGTACAATACATCTCGCTGTGTAGTTTATTTGCATTACCACGCAGCACCAACGTCATGTCCTCCCCCCTCAGCTCCCACTTAAGGTACTAGTCTATGTCTTCGATCTTATACGAACCTGTGGGTATACGTACCTCCCCTCTCTTACCGTATCCCCCTTGATGAAACGAACCATACAATTATGTTCATATATGTTCGGTACTGAGAATTAAGTTTGACAACCTATCACCGCCACAGACCACACACCATCCAGGTTGAGTGGGGGGAAGTGTACAGAATGCAATTCCGGGTTATTGCCCGACACGATCAGGGTTACAGACATGACTGATGCTTACACCTAGGGCATTTCTGTTAAGTATATATATATATATATATATATATATATATATATATATATCTTGCAAGGAAGCGCACACATAGGTTCTGCAGTTCCATTCTCGTGGCTGTTGCGCTGCCTTGTTATTATGATATATTCGCGCCCCTCCCAAATAAGTTTTCAGTTCCGGCAGAGTCCTTAAGTTATCATTACTTTCAAAGTATTCCACCATTTTGCCATTCTTTTAAAATGCTGCCCAGTGCAAACCTAGCTTGGTGCTCGTATCTAGGTTTACTATACCACACTCGACCCGCCGCACACAGTTCGGTAGGCAATCACTCATGAATACACCCCGGAAATTGACTATTTTTAATTTTTGTGCAAATTTTCGTATGTCAATTTTAGTGTGCGGGCGATTAGGCAGGGACCTTAAGAGCGTTTCACTCTCCGATGTACAGACTTTCTCCTGCCGCGACCGGCTACCATCTGGTAGGGACAGAGATACAGTCTGCTGCAGATTTTTTTACCCCTGGCAAGTGCCTCCATATTCCTATTATGTCTCACCATCTCCGATAGACATTTGTTTTCCTCCTTCGCCATGTTCACTGCCCTAGCAATACCATTCGCACCGCCGATAAGACTACACAGAAGGCCTAGCGCTGGTAAGATGAAGGGTAAAATGCCTCCATGCTTCCCTACTCCTACTTTGTGTGGTTTCCTACCTCTGCCAGTGCGCTTCTTCGTCATCCTTCGAAATTTCAAACCCTTTTCCCCTCTTGACTTAAGTTTTCATAATCTTGGACACTCCCCACACATCTAAACGTTCGCCAAGTAGGACTTGGACGAACCAACTATTGACTTGGCTTTATCTGCAAGAATGGTGTCGGCCACATGCCTATCTTCCAACTTGCTACTGGTCTCATAGGCAATATCGCGTTCCTTGCACACTTTGCCCAACGAATTGACATGGACATCACCTCTCTTCAATATTCGTGCTAGTCGCGTACCGGGACCGCAATACTTATAGCCGGGAATGTGTGCCTCGAAAAGGAGATTTTTATCAGCGTATTTACCAGACTGCACCCGCTCTTACTCACATGGCGCATTACAGTATACTAACACATATCATTATCATCTCATCTACTTTATATGGTTTTTTTGGCAGACCACTTTGCCCTGCGAACTTGGACTTTCATGACTGGCATAAGTATCGTGGTTTAACCATTTCACATATCAGTTCAATGGAGACCATATCACAGTTCACCACACTTCCTGTCCGCATCAGCGACGTCGACGATGAAACTGATGTTTGTGGATCACATCATGGAAAGATACTCCCTAGCACTGTGCGGGGTATCACAGTGGGACCGAGCAAACGTGGCAAGATGTGTGTGCGTCTCAGCCTTCTGGAGGAGCCCCGCGGTCTTCGGTTCGAGATCGTTTACCTATACTCGAAATCACTATAACAGCCAATGAACCTACGACTAAATACTACAAGCTGTGGACGGACTTCGGCATTTTCCTTTTAGTGACAATGAAGCGGTCATGCAGCCAAGTGATACTCTACCAAACTCTGTGTTTATTTTCGACGATGTAGCATGTGAGAAACAGTAGACAATGCAGTAGTATTTCAGCATGGGAAGGCATGTGGCGGTGGATTAGATTTACCTATGTCAAACTTATTCCCGTATACCTAAACAGATTCTGTGTGACAATGCTAATTTCCTCGATCTATTTCGTATGGATGACCTGTATTTACGTCATGTCTACACCGACCATGTTATTACTGATATTACATTGGACAGATTTAAAGACACATGTTCATGTTGCTGGCGCGAACTTCATGGTTTCCTTATGATAGCAATGGATTTTCCACTTCATAAGGGGCGGTACCGCATGGGTTTTGATCAGTTCATTATCAATAATCAGTGAACTATGAGCTACGTTGTATCCAAGTTCGGCCATAGTGGCCCGAAGCATGCGCCGGACAGCTGTCGTACATCTACTATCGTCGGACACTGCAGTTTCCGCAGGAAACGAGCCAAGATTCTCGGCAGTGCAAAACATGATGGCGATGCGGTTACTGTATTCTTTGTCCGCAGCATTACTTGGAAGCGTTGCGGCCTGTGGCAGCACTTCAGGCCGGCATTGAGACACATTTTCGCACACTATTGTCTGGCATGACTCGGATCGCTGCTTTATAGACTGCACTGAGTGGTGTGGGCGAGCGAATAGCTAGCAGAGATCATACGGTCATGACAACTGAATTATGCCCATTGGCCTACGATGTTAAGAAAATTTCCACTTTGGGTGGGAAGCTCGCCACTGTAGAAAACCGTCTCTTCGACACCAAATTACTGACTACTAACATGGAATTGCGGCTTGGTAGATTTATCGTACATGTTTCTCAACTAACTGCTTTTGCTTCCGGAGCTGCACTTGAAGTGGTGGAAGGACGACTGTTCGGCAACACTAATGCGCTGTCTACCAAGATGGAGGCTCAGCTTCGCCAGTTGTCTGAAGATGTACAGAAACTCAACGCTCCAGATGGCAAGATCTTAGCTGTGGAGAAGAAAATTGTTGATGTGGGCGAGCAAGATGGCGGCCGAGTTCTTTGCCTACCTTGCTGCTAAACTAGAAGACCGCCTTAAAGTCAAGACTGCGAGTGGCGCTGTGCTGGCTTCAATAGGTAAGAAGTTGGAATCGAACCTCACCACTGTTGAAGCAATGGAAGGACATTTGTTCGCCAACACAAATGCACTGTATACCAAGATAGACATTCAGCTTCACAAATTATCTAACGATGTCCAGAAACTCAACGCTTTAGGTGGCAAGATGTCAGCTATGGAGAAGAAAATTAATGATGTTGGCACCCGAGTTTTTTCTGGTATCGCTGCTAAACTAGACGATCACCTTAATACCAACTGCGAGTGCTGTCGTGCGTGCCTCAATAAGTAAGAAGCTGGAATTGAACCTCGATGCTGTCGGTACTATGTCTGCTTTGGTGAATACGCATTTTCAGACTCTGACTGACGATGTGCGGAGAGTGCTGGGAAGCTAGCTTCCTGCCGTGGAGGCACAGGTCCTTGACTTGGGCTAACGTGTTGACTACAGAGCTCTTACTACCCTGGCAGCTATGTTGAAGGATCACCTTCTTGTGCCAAACGAGGGTGCCGGCAAGCTGTATTCTGTGAAAGCCAAGCTCACTGCCATGGAGACGAAGATCGGACAGGTCGACGTTAACTAGTCGAGCACCTTAATGTGTCGAGCGGAGGTACAGGCACGCTGAATATATTACGTACATAGATAGAGAGTGTGAGCAGCAACTTGGAAACGAAACTCAACTCTGTATTCTAAGGAATAACTAATAAACCTATTACTATGTGGTCGAGGAACTTGATAGTTGTAACCAAGCTTTGAGTATGGGACTCACGGATATTGAAGAACTTATACGTCTCAGGTTTGTTCGTTATTTAAAAGACCTGCGCATGGACGATGGAAAATGGACACATTGTGAGCATGTGTATACTGCAGTCCTCTAGCAACTCAATATGTTTGAATATAAAATTGTCAATCTGATTTTGCATAGATTAATTGTCTAATATATATAATATGAACATTTCACTTATCATTTTAGTGTAACGTCTGCTGCAATCGAGGATTTACATCGTGTCAATGCAAGTGTGCGTGATTAGTATATACTGGCAAATCGAGCTCGTATGCAGTGTGATGCCATATTGGAAGAGGCCTTCCATCAGCCCACATCCTGGTTGGATGCTTTACAGAGGTAAACTGTTCCCTCTGTCGGTGTGAAGACTGAACCAGCTGGCGAACTCAAGATACTTCCGGATGTACTGTGGACGATAATGATTTGTCTATAGCTACACGGAAAGGCAAAAGGGCGGTTCTCACTTATGCTTGGCAACCGTTCGTAATTATCTATCTCCGTACATTACGAGGTTTAATGATGGCCTGTATGGTGTTCATAGATGGAATAAGAAATGGTACGGGGGAAGAAGCAAATTTTTTTTCTACCCAATGATTTTATACAGATTAACAATGAAGCAATAAGTGCGTCTCCGGGCCTTTACGAGCTGTTGTTTAAACGATGTTCCGGTAAGTTCATGCTAGAGGCACTTCAGCAATACAAGAGATTACTTATCCTCGCGAGTGCAAATTTGACTGACAATGATGCAACCAGCAACACATATAAGGATGATACACATCCGAAATTCGACATTGTTTCCGAGCTGTTTCCGGACGTTGGCAAAGCTCGCAGCTCGGTACTGGCTTAGAAGATTGATTGGCACAGGCTGCTCAAGTATGTGTTCTTGGTCGATGTGAATGAGCTTGTATCATGTCTACGGCTGCTCGTCGCGTCTCAACAGGCGGGCAATCATTCACACACGAGTGAGATTGTGAATATTGTGGAAGAATTGCGTGAAGGTAGATACATGTACTGACAATGTCACGTGCACAGATCACCGCTGATCTTCACTGGCCTGCATGTGGAAATTACCGCAGGCGAAGAGTACTCGTCTTTGGACAACGTGATTTGTATCGAGCTGGCCTGGTGGAAATGATTCCGTATGCCTCTGTAAATAAAGGCTATAAATACATGCTCACTGTAATAAATTGTTTCAGCAAATATGCTTGGGCTGTCCCCGTTCGGCGGAAAAGTGGGACTGCCATTGCTAACACAATGAAGACCCTTTTACAAGATAAGGGACCACCTAAAAATATGCAGACTGATCTTGGCATATAATTTTACAATACGGCCTTCCGTTCACTAATGGATGTGAATAAGATTAGTCTCAGCACTACGCATGGTGATAAGGAGACCTCCATCTTGGAACGATATAACCGCACACTGATGATTGTTATGTGGCGTGAGTTTTCGTCACGAGGTAGTTACATTTGGCTGGATATTCTGCCTCGTCTGCTTTCCGACTACAATGGCCGAGTGCACCGGAGCATACACACGCGGCCGGCAGACGTTAAGGATGATTCTTTGCTGACGACTGTGTTTAAAAATGTGACAAGATTGGACCAGCGCAAGGCTAAAGTGAAGATTGGTGACTATGTGTGTATTTCACGTCTCAAATATACTTTTGCAAAGTCTTAAATGCCGAATTGGTCTGAGGAGGTTTATCGGGTTGACAAGATTCGCTATTACGAACTGACGACATATGAACTCGTCGATCAAAATGGTGACAATCTGAAGAGAGGATTTTAAGAACAAGAGATTATGCTAACACAGTTTCTGGACACCTATTTGGTCGAGGAGGTGTTAAGTTGCAAGGGTAATCGCCTATTCGTTAAGTGGGCTGGCTTTTACCCTCTTCATAACAGTTGGGCCTTCAAATCTGCACTTACTGATGTGTAATTTTTTTCTGCAAGAGTTGTGATTGTATGTACTGTAATTGAATGCAATTTTGGGTAAATAAACTATATTCTTACACATTTAATTGTGTACATTATTATTATTGGTGTTCCTACATGCATTGTCTATAAGTGATCTTGAGTTCCGCCCGGACTACACTCGCACGGAGCTGGGCTAGTGAAAGTCTGGGAGTGTGTTTTCATGTCATGACAGGCAGGCATGGGGGGACTGCACTCGCGCGCGCTGGTCGGCGCTGCTCCAGACTTCTCTCGCGCACTGGCAGAGTGTTACCACATACTACTGCAGTCTCTGGCCGCTGCCCGAGAATGTTGTCGTATTTGCTCGCCGGCCAGCAGTGCAGGCGAAAGTTGTCTCCTCCGGGTGCTGTCCCTCGGGTGGTTCTCGAGTTAAACATCACGTGTGTAGTAATTTTTTCATGCTTGAAGGTTGTTTAACATTTATAATATTCATATTAGTACTAAACATTTTTGGTGTGTGTGTGTGTGTGTGTGTGCATGGGTCCATGCATGTATGTGCGCGTGTGTGTACATTCGTGTGTGTGACTTAGGGGAGAGTCTCGGGGGACTGGCGGTGGGAGCCTCGTGTAGTCAATCAGTGAGTAGGGAGGTACGAGTAACATTAGCAGCATACGGAGGAAACATCACCGGGCGACTGGCTGGGGGGTGTGTTTGGATGGCGTCGTGACGGGGATGCGGGTGCATGATGTACCAGTTCTAGTATGAAGGAATTTCTTAGAATTCTAATTTAGCAGCACACGTAGAAGGAACCGTGATGGGGACGTCCTTTCGCTTTGGAGCGCATGACGTACAAGTTTTAGTAGGTAGTAATTACTTGTATTATAATTTAGCAGCACATGTATAAGGAGCCGTAACGGGGATGTCCCTTTACTGTGGAGCTCAAGACATAGGGTACTAGCTAGCAACATGGCCACCACTGGCTGGGTGGAGCTGTGATTGGGACGCAGGAGCATGACGTACAGGATCTCATGGGAAGGAATTACTTGGTAATATAATTTAGTAGCACACACATAAAACCACATCGGAGTGTTGTGGCAGGTATAAGTCATCGTCGTAGGGATTTCCCTGAGTACTGACTGACAAAATGGCAGCCGTAGAAATAGACTGGGACATTATGGTGGGGATCTAGTACTACGGCGTAGTCGTATGGATTCCCTATGGTACTGGTTGACAAAATGGCTGCCATCGAAATGGACCAGGGTGTCGTTGAGGAATCTGGAGTCGGGGTATCGTCGAAGGGATCCCCCTAGGCACTGGCTGGCACAATGCCTACCATGGAATGCTCGAGGAAAAAATGGAAACATTTTGGAAATTTTAAAAAAAATTTTGGAAATTAAAAAAACCAANGGAAATTTTAAAAAAAAATTTGGAAATTAAAAAAACCAAAATTTTTTAAAAATTCCCCGATCCCGCACCTTACGCCCCTGCCTCGCAACTCACCCTTGTTTCTGCAAAATCTACAGGTGTCTATGATGTAACATGCATCCTTGTACGTGTTTGTAGTTTGTGTTCATGGCCCTTTGCTTTTGAAGCAGACCATGAATGGATTTATCTTATTTTGCCTGGGAGCAATATTCTGGACTAGCACCTGGCAACCACAGCTAAGAATATATTATAGTTAACTGCATTACTACACACAATTCCTTCCCCAGCAGGATGCACTACTATACCAGAGAACTTCCTGCAAATAATGTTTTCAAATGAAATTAAAAAAACATCGCGTGTCAAATATTCTCTTTGAATATATGTAATTATATAAAAAATTATTTCTTTAAAAATTTTGAAATAATTTGTTTTTAAATCTGCTTTTTGAAAGTTGTATTTCAATAATTAATTTTAACTAAATTTAAAAATCAAAACACAAGCTATTTATATGGTGGTTTTTGTTTTGTTGCACCACCCTCACTATCCCCCAAAAAAATTTTCAGCGTTGTGGATGCACTCCTGTGTCCACACCTGGTAAAAATATATATAAATATAACAAGAATATACTAATATAGGTACTAAGCCTACTTTCCTCAACATGGGTACAATTAATGTTTAAATAAGTTCTTAAAAGCTGAGTTGGTAGGTAGAAATTTATCTATCTTTGAAAGAAAAATTTTTAGAAATTAGACCAGAAATGTATGCAAAAATAGTGAGACAATTGCAAATACATACATCCATTACGTGGGATTGGAAACCAGAAAACCTCGTACAATAAACTAGTGTGCAATGCACTGCGTTATGGAGGTCAGATTCGGGCGATAAACTTCGGAATTAATAAATTTTATTTTTCGAAATATAGGGTTCTCTAACCTATTTTGAAAATTAAATACTCCACCACTTAAAACATGTAAATTTTCATGGTCTAGCGTAGCGCTACTTGTAGAAATAATTTGGTGGAAATCGATTTTTTGGTCCCTGAGGTAATATCATTAAAAACTTTATTTTCTTATTTTATGGTATCGTACAAAATTGCCAGAAAGAGAGGCTATATATACGATGCTTCTAATGTATACTGTCTACACAGAAATTTTTTTAGAATTTTGTTAAATTGTTTAATATATGTAGCAAACTTAACTAAATCATGATGCCGCTATTTTGAACATCATTGTTGGCCCATTTAATTTATGAAAGTTTATATGGTCTTCTGAAGCGTTTATGGTGTGCACAATTCGTTAAAAATTATTTGATATGTTCCAGTGTAACATTTAGTGGGAATCAGTTGATTAGTTCTTGAGATATGGCACACAACCTTAATAATTGTCATATAGGCGATCTTCATAAAAAGAGGACAAAAAAAGTAATGTAGTAGCACATTCGATGATTGTTTACTCCCAATATACAAAGTTTTGTTAAATAAGATTACATAACTTCGTAGATATAGAACACAAAAAGGAATTATTGTATAGCCACCATTCTAAAAAAATGTGTCATACATAAAAAATTAATATAATAATATAGCCTACCACTGTACATTTTCGCCAATTTTTTTAAGACTGGGTTTATTGTTTCCCGAGGCATAAGACAAAAACATTTTATTTCTTGGTAAGGCCATCATACAAAATTGAAGAGAAATGTGGTTCTGCATAGACATATTTGATGGTTGTAATAGGCACAGCCGGTATACGAACATAAATTGGAATTGGTTTCGCAGGTAGAATCAACTCAGCTAAAATATTCGTAGACCAACTATTTTGAATACATGTGACTGACCTAAGTAAATCATACCAGTTTAAACCACCAGCTGCAGTTCTACTTGTTAGCTAAATTTGGAAGAAATCTGTCTATTGTTTTCCGATATATGACAAAAATTTTATCTATTCGCATGTCGCTATCTTACAAAATGGAGGACAAATTATTATCCGCGTATATACAGTAGATAGTTGTAGTATCTACTACCAGCATACAAAGTTAAGTTGGAATTTATTACATGATTTCGACGATATAGCATTCTAAGCTAAAAATGTCTATATCTCCGCCATTTTGAAAATAAGGGTCTAATATGCTTAAAAATAATACTTGACATCACCTGCTTCAGTAATACTTGTTTGCCAAATTTGATAGGGATCAGTCAATTGTTAACTGAGATATGACATTAAAATTTATTTATTCGCATAGTGCTATCTTGCAAAATGGCAGAACAAATATGCTTCATGTGGAAATAGTTAATAGTTTTTATATCTACTGCTTATATTTAATGATAAAAAGGAAATTATTACATGGTTCGACGACTTATAATTTAAAACTAAAATAACTAAACGTTCGCCATTTCGAAAATTAGTGTCTGACGTGTTTAAAACATGCAGTTTTATGTTATTTGCCGTAGTACTACATGTTTGCAAATTTGATAGGAATTGTTCACTTGTCTCCCGATATATGACATAAAAACTTTATTTATTCACATTGTGCTATCTTAGAAAATGCGGGACAAAAGATGCTCTATGTAGATACAGTTGATAGTTGTAATATCTACTGCCAGCATACAAATATATGTTGGAGTTGATTACATAGTGTCGACATTATAGCATTCTAAGCTTAAATGGCTATATGCCGCTTTAATCTACTATATAAAAATAAGTCGGGTTTTCCTTCCTGACGCTATAACTCCAAAACGCACGAACCGATTTCCANAGCACTTCAATGAAACGTATTTACTTTGGATTCACTTTCATTTACTTAGAGAAGTTCAATTCATTACTGTTGTGAAATGAAATAAAATTTTTCCTTTTCAAATATAAAAAAAATGTTTCTTCATGTTTTAATCACCAAACAAAATGTTGCATAAAACGAAGCCATCTGGTGGCGAAACGGAGTTCGCCGGGTTTGCTAGTTAAAATATAAATCTGCCATGGTTAAAACATATAACTTAACATAATCTGCATCAGTACTACTTGTTTGCCAAATTTTGGAAGGAATCGGTTAGATTTTTAGCAAGATATGACATAATAATTGATTCATTAGTTTGACACTATTTTCAAAAAAACCTGATACAAGTGGTCATGTGTTCGTATATATGATTCTTGTAATACATACTTTCACTATACAAAATGTAGTCGAAAATAGTTAAATTGTATGGTAGATATAACAAATATACCTAAAATATTTGTATATCCACCATTTAAAAAAAAGTACCTAAACAAGATAAATTACTTACGTTTACTTGGCCTACCATAGTATTACTTTCTTTCAAATTGGGTGATAATATGTTTCATAATTTTCTAGATATAATGTAAAATCTAAATTTTTTCAATTGGTGCTATTTTCCAAAATCGCAGACCAACACGAATATCCTTCTAAAAATTTATTGCTCACTGGATGTTCTGCCAGTATACAAAATTTGGTTTCAATAGGTTGAATGGTTCCCAAGATATGACATCAACTAAAATTTTAAAATGCGGCAATTTTGAAAGTAAGTGTCTGACGCNAGGTTGAATGGTTCCCAAGATATGACATCAACTAAAATTTTAAAATGCGGCAATTTTGAAAGTAAGTGTCTGACGCAGTCTAAAACTATAAACGTTAGGTTTCCTTGCTTAGTTTAACATGCGTACCAAGTTTGGTGAAATTCGGTTGACGTGTTCAATAATTGAAAGGAGAGAAGCACACACACACACACACACGCACAGGCACATATTCACATAGAAACACATGCAGGAAAGAGATATTTTAATCCTTTCTTTCCTTCTAAATGTAGGCTAGAAATATTTAATTCTATTTGCGATGTACAGATGATATCTCCACCAGTTTGGAAAATCACATCCTACTCATTAGGAATACGGAAGACAGTNCTATTTGCGATGTACAGATGATATCTCCACCAGTTTGGAAAATCACATCCTACTCATTAGGAATACGGAAGACAGTGTTTTAACAACACAAATATAAATACACAGAAAATGACCTCATATTTCTTGAAGCATTATAACTATTTTCATCAGGTTGTAAATCAAACTGTACAAGAAGTCGTGGACAGACAGAATTATGTTTATAAGTTTGGGGATTTACTTGAATTCTCTGCTGTTCAGAGTTAGCAAGCACTTGTTAATGCTAGACCCGAACTCTTTGATTTGAATATCCTATAGAAACCAATATTCTTTGAAAATTAAATTAAACATTGTTAAATGCCATTTCATGTATTATTGTATTCAGTAAAATTCAACATTTTGTTACTTTGCCTTTGTACATATATGATTGCACCAGTTTCGCATGAAAACCTTTCTACGTTTTATGGCCATAGTTCTGTACAAGCCGTAATTAATAAAACTACTCTTAATGTTGGGGTTGATGTACCCTTTGCTAATAAGGATAGCTTATTTGAGCATTATGGCATTTTTCCTTTCCTGTTTCTTTCCCGCAAATTGAACATCTGCTCCGCCTTCACGTAATTTTGATAGCTAGTCCGGATAGAAAACTGTTTGATACAGTCTCTTCTAATATACTGGACAATTGTAAAACCTATGGTATTTCCCTTTGCCCATCAGTTTGTTAATTGATACTCATACCATGAAAAGTTAAATTAATCTGTTTTTGGGCAGATCCTAACTTGATATGTGAGACTATTCATTTGTGAGTCTTCAAATCCCCTTCTTTCAAATCACTAATTTTCTCAGGTTCTTTGAAACCAAGTTTCCAACTGAAACACATTTTCTTTGCCCTTCTACCATCCTACTAATATTATAAATACGAAAGTCTGTGTGTGTAAGTGTGTGTGTATGTTTGTTACCACTCAGCTCCATAACGACTTAACGAATTTTGATGAAATTTGGTATGTAGGTACTTTAGGTCCTGGAATAGGANTACCACTCAGCTCCATAACGACTTAACGAATTTTGATGAAATTTGGTATGTAGGTACTTTAGGTCCTGGAATAGGACAAACGATACTTTTTATCACGGTAAATTTTACGGATCCTATGGAATAACAAGAAAACCTAATTGTGCAACGCCTGGGAACGTGACCGATCTCATCTTCATAAAGGCTGAACGGATTTTGATGAAATTTGGTATGTAGATACTTAAGGTCCTGGAATAGGAAATATGACACTTTTTATATCGGAAAATTGTACGGATTCTGTGGAATAACAGCAAAACATAATTCTGCAACGGCTGGGAACGTGACTGAAATATTTTTTCCCTCTGGTGTCAGAGTTTATCAGGCCGCCCAATGACATCTGAAAAGGTTTAACGACTGCTATCAATCGATAACACCGGGGCCGAATATTTAACATGCCCTCCGAAGCCCGGAAGCGCTCAGATGTTATGCCACTAAACAATCACCCATCCAAAAGTGTGCAGCTGGGAACGTTCCTTAACTTTGGTGATCGGTTAAGATCCCTCAGCCAAGCGCAAAAAGTAGTACCTAGATACAATTATCTAAAGCTACAAATTGAAGAAACTAAGCTTTTTGATTTTCATACATCGAAAGTGGAAATGTGATAACTACGCGATAGTTGCACAGATACACTCCAAAAACATTACCCTACTTCTTGGCTATCGGGTAAAAAATATTTCCTTCCTTTTCGGTTGTCGTAATCAGTTAAACACCTAGGCCAATATAGTAAAATTAAATAATTCTGTTTTCACATAAATTAATTGTTTTTTCCCAATTAATTTATTTGTGTATCACTGTAAAATTCAATTGTACCCGGGCGGAGCCGGTTCGCTAGTTGAGAATAAATCTCCTTTCACACTCTATTTAAATGGTTATATCTATTTACATTGCTAGCAAGTTTGATATTGTTAGTCCTTTCTTTAAAACCTTTGGTTCAATATATTGTGCTATTCACTTAAATATATCCTTTTCCATTTTTCATGTACCAATATTCCTGGTAATCTCACTTACCTATATTCTGGTTAGTTTCCTGAGTTTCTTCAATTAATATTTTTGATAAAGAAATCGATAATATATTTTTAAGTGCTCAACCTACTGATGCTGATTTTCACGACATCATAAATACCATAATCGCCTGAAATGAATTTGAATAATCCCTCGTTATTTGTTCCTAGTGTTATTGGTGAAAATTGTTTACGCCTGTGTTTGCTGTTTGTTCTGAAGTTTTATTACATAACACTCTCCACTCCTTCCCATTCCCTCTAAGAAATGTACCATAAAAGCTCATTAACAGCAAAAGTCTTCCAACATATAATGTCTCTCGAATCTATTTGACTCAAGTAATTAACACCAGTCACTGTACTGTTGTGTGGATGTCTGAAGTAACAAAACTCCAAAATTCCTGATCCGTTATGGGCTGTCATTCCTTGTAACGCAAATCTGAACATGAAACTGAGGAGAACGAAACTCTCTTCTGCAGTCGTCACTTGCTTAACAAATACATTGTCATCCTTCATAACATCGCAATCGAAAGAACCAATATTCCTGAAAACAGGCCTTGAAACATATCTCTTCCTATGAATACGTGCTCGCCTCATGGCGCTGTGAAATTAGCTGGGTTCACAGAAAAATTAAATGAACGGCTCCCGAACCAAGCTTTCATACTACTAACTAAACTCCGCGGCAGCGCTCAGTAAGGATAGGCGCTTGCCGCGACGGAAGCTCAGCGAAAACCCATAAGCGTAATGTTAAATTATCAAAGGATGTACATCCGCCAAAACTGATAAGCTACTGATAACAACTTCCAGGAGCAGTATGGCACGTCAAAACTTGCTACTGACGTTCAAGGTCAAAACTGTTTCGTACGTGTTAAAGGGATCAAGAGTGGGGAAATTAAAATACTCATATTAAATAACACACATATAATTAAGCAACATAAACATACTTGGAAATNAATAACACACATATAATTAAGCAACATAAACATACTTGGAAATGTACAATACCAGTGTATACAGTGAGAAAGCATGAATGATAAAATGTTTTCCCCTATAAATTCATTGCTGCATTCCTAAATTTACTCAGGAAACTGTCAAATGCGGTGGGAAGTTCACAACTTTGTACAGTAGCGATGCTTAACTTTCCCATATATGCAGCTTGATGTGTGCTATTATTTCTATTCAGTGTAAAGATTAAGAACTTCCATTAAGTTTAGCAAGTTCACCAGAATTTTTTTATAGTGTACTTATTTCCCATCCACTGCTGTACATGAGAGGATTATGGTGTTAACCTTGCCTCCAAGGCCAGCTGAGTATATAGAATAATTAGGGAATCTGGAACAAGTTCAAATTTTTTTGTTTGGTTGTGTAGAAATTTATATACAAGTAAGTTTTTTTTTTAGGAATTAGTTTTCTGTGTGGTTTTGGTAGTACCTGGGACACCATCGCGAGGGTAGTTTTGTTTTGAGTAAGGGAGTTTTGTGCTATTTTATGGCATTCGTCTTTAACAAGATTTCCTAATTTGCTACTGATAGCAAATACTTTCTTTTTGGAAAATCCTTATGGACCTTACTTGATTTTCTATTCATTTATTTTACTAAACTTTTACTATGAAAATGTAATATAAACTTTAAATTTTAAGATCATTTACAAGTAAAAGAGAATTCGAAGTTATTAAATTTTGAGTAAATTATTTTTCAACAAATTGCAATATGATTGCATTATTTCTCTTTGTGGATCTTAAAGTATCAACCCAATTTTGGTTTCTACTCAAACTTCTGTTTGTTAGTTGCCACACCAGATGCAGGGAGTATGTTCTTTGAAATTTAGATGTTATATTTTTGTACGTTTTATAATGTGGTATCATATTTAATTTTTGTAACTTAAATATAACAATTATATATATGGTAATTTTCTTTACGGTACTATAAAATTTTTGGGACCACAACCTGGTGATTCGAGAGATCGAATGGTCATGGTGTGTTGTCAGAAACTGCAAAGTTTTTTTTCGGATTAAAACATTTGTTGAATCGAACTTCTTCAAAACTACCACTATAATGCGAAATCGTGGAAATAATTCCTCGTTTTGTATCTGCTAACATCACGATAAAATAATTGTTTGTGACCGCCTAGATGGTCCACCCTTGTAGCTGCAAAACCTGTAGCTGTCCATAATGTAATATGTGTCCTTGTAAGTGTTTATACTTTATGGCCACTTCCCATTGCTCTTGATACAGACCATGAATTGATTTCTCTTCTTTCGCCTGGGCGCAGGAGTCCGGACTGGTGCCCTGCAAATACCGCTAATGATATTTTACCGTTAATTGCATGATTACACATAATTACTTATCCAGCGGGATGCACTAATACAGCAGAGAACTTACTAAAAAAAAAAATTCAAATTGAATTTTATAAACAAATTGTGACAAATCTTTTCTATTGAACTATGCATAAAATAATTTCTTTAAAAATGATGTAATATTTTGTTTCGATCTCTGCGTTTTGAAGGATGCACCGCAGTTATTTAATTCGAATTATATATAAACATCAATACTGAATCACTTTATGTGGTAGTTATTGTTTTGTCGTATTTTGATGCCTCACTATTCGGCTTTGTGGATAATCCCCATGTACCCACATGTAAAAAAATATGTATAAAAATAGAGAACATGTGCATTTTTTATCCTAGAGGCAAACCTTGATAACATCCATGATAAATGAAAAAGTATGAATGCTGTAATTATCTCACCTGTGCATCTCCTAGAGTATAGGTAAATTAATAACCACAAATATATTAGCTGTCATGCTTGGCTATTTAAAGTGTTGTGTAGAGTAAATACCTTTACGTAAATTTTGAAGTTGCAGTTTTAATAAAATTTACTAATTTTCTCCCGTTTTTTAAATGTTCTTTATTATGTGAATGGATAGACCATTTCAAAGGGATTGTCCGTGTGTTTTAAAAATTTGTTAAAAGAAGGTTCACGCGTGTATAGGATAATGTTCTCTGGTGTCCTCTGGGTATATTAGTGCTCAGGTTCGGAGCCGTTTTGGTTGGAAGTCCCATTTTTATGGGGAGCTCTTGACCTATTGTTCCCTGCCTTACACACCAAAATGTGACCCATCCCATTCTCTCTAAAAAAAAACTATCCCATAGAATTTTGTAATATAGGCACAACAAGTATATATATAGTTTATATAATTTTACATGTATAATTATATAAATAAAATTCGTGGTATTATAGATAATGCATAAAGTTTTACAAAAACGTAGATTTTTATCATTGGATAAAATAAATGTATCCTTACATATACATATTTACAATTGACTCAAATAACTGACTAGGAAAATAAATAAAAATCCAGCTTTGTTTACTTAAAAGTCAATAAAACATTAAAAACTGGGGCAATGATGCAAGTTATTTAATTTTAAAAACTGCAGAGATTTTAACTATTTAAAAATATTTAATTTTATTTTAAAATATTCCTTTTCTTCTTAAAATATTTAAAACATATTTTCCTTGTGTATGACTGGTGTTTAAAATTTATCAAATTATTTATCTTTATCTTTTTTAGAAGATATTAGGCATCACTTAATTTTAAAATTAAATATACACTTCATCACAATATGCACATTATTGTGTTTTGTGTGACTTTGGTTTTGAAGTGGACTAATATTTGTACATATTTATTTTGAGTTGTCATTTAGAATATCGTTACACTTCCTAGCATTATTTGTGTGACAATAAAAAAATATTTACTGGTGCTTTCGCTATGGTACATTGCAAACGACGTTACTGAAGAGTAAGAAACTAACATTAATAACCAGTTGACAAACTTAACAAATACTCTTGAAAAACCATTGTGTCCAGCTCTGGCTAGAGAAATCATAAAGCAAAATGTGCTCTTGATGGGTTATGCTAATTAGAGTAAAAAATTTTATGCAAGCTGCTGCTGCAGCACATGAAAAACTGATTTAATTCATTTTAAATAGGTTATAAACCAACAAACACATAAGTGCACATGGGTCCACCACACACAAATTATTCACATTTGCATGCATATGCAAGCACAAAGATTGGCAAACTAAAATCCCGAAGTAATTCAAAAGCATATAATATACNTCACATTTGCATGCATATGCAAGCACAAAGATTGGCAAACTAAAATCCCGAAGTAATTCAAAAGCATATAATATACCAATAGGATCATTTTCGAAAAAAAAAAAAATGGGAAACAATTTCTGGTTTTACATAAAATACTAGCGAGTGAGAACAATCGGTTTTTTTTTGTTTTAATATCATTTCACTATTCAGGTTCTGGCACTGTAGATAATTAAAGTATTAAATAATTTTATTGGCTCAAATATTTATAACAGTTAAATATACTTTATTATTATGTGTTTCAGATTACTCGANTCACATTTGCATGCATATGCAAGCACAAAGATTGGCAAACTAAAATCCCGAAGTAATTCAAAAGCATATAATATACAAATAGGATCATTTTCGAAAAAACAAAAATGGGAAACAATTTCTGGTTTTACATAAAATACTAGCGAGTGAGAACAATCGGTTTTTTTTTGTTTTAATATCATTTCACTATTCAGGTTCTGGCACTGTAGATAATTAAAGCATTAAATAATTTTATTGGCTCAAATATTTATAACAGTTAAATATACTTTATTATTATGTGTTTCAGATTACTCGAGGTAGAATGGCTTAAACACATGTGGAGGCCAGATTCGTTTTTCAAGAATGCCAAAGCAGTTACATTTCAGACAATGACAATTCCTAATCACTATCTTTGGCTCTACAAAGATAAAACTATTCTCTACATGGTAAAGTAAGTAAAATATTTGTTAAATTACTAAAATTAAACACTAAAATTGTTATTGTAAATATTTTAACTATAAAAAATTATAATATGATGTATTGTTTAAAGAAAATTACATAATAGCTTTAAATAAAAATATATTGTTTTCTGATATAAAAAAATTGTTTTTAGTTTGCATTTACTGTGCCTATTGCTGTTACAGTCATTCTCTTAGAAATTCCTTCCAAGTTTAAGGGCATGAACACTCAAAGTTTCACAATTTAATACTCCAAAAGTATGTTAATTTATAACACCACATGTTTCATTCTATAGCATACATAAAGTTATGATACATCAATTCTAGTGTACTGTTATAAATTGATATAAAGAAAAAAACATTTAACTTTTTTTTTTTTGCATTTTACACTGGTTTTCACATGCAAGAGCGCACAGAAGAATTTCAAATATACAAAAGGCGTACCATGACATTGTCGAGATATAAGGCTAGGGTAAAGGTGAACTACGCTGACCTTTATTCAAAAGTGGTATGAGCATTGAAGAACAGAACGTAGAATCGTCTACATGATAGGTGGCAAACATAAAAAATTAAGCCATCAGTAGGGGATATGATCACCCCTAACTTCTGTGCAGGATCTGTTCATGCTCAGTATGAGGTGGTCTACGAGCTCTTGCGACATTGTGGACCATTCCTCTTGTAGTGTCTATCGCAGCTGCGGAGTCGTTGCCGCCAGCATGTCCCACATGTAGTGGATAAGTTTAATCTGTGACCATTCAGTAAATAACTTCACTCTACAACAGCTCAACAAATGTCAATTTACAATGAGACACAGCATTGCCTTCCACGAAGAGGAACTCAGGGCTCACAACACTCTGAACAAGATTCACATGAGGAAGGGGAACCTCGGTAAAATATTAGTCACTAGTCACTGAACCTTTTTGGAAGATGTGGAGCTCTGCACTGCAACCAAGCAAATATAATGATTATGAAAAGTCAGGCACAATGGCAAGGGCACCAGGCGCCATTCATGCTCTGTCATTCCGGACGGTGGCCATCTTGTCAGCCATCTTGGATATCAGTGGCCTTAACCTTTGACCTTAAACCTGTGCCTGTAACCTTAAATGATTTCGACCACAAAAATAAAAAATAAAACTACTAAAAATTCCAAAATAATGTGAAAAAAATAAAAATTTTGGAAAAAATTACATTGACTACTTTGTCCACCATGTTTGACGCCAGTGACGTCCCCAAAAACTTTGAAAACAAAAAAATCTATTTTTTTTTTTTTTTTTTTTNTTTAAATTCATAAAAGCCGATGAGCATATTATAATAACTGACTACGACTCCCATGTTGGGTGTCGGTGACCTTGACCTAGTCTAGTGACCATAACATTGACACTGAGCCCATGACCTTAACCTTGAACCTAACAAAATCCTTAAATTATTTTATAAATTTACAATTTTTTTTGGAAAATTAAAAAAAAATATAAAAAATTATAAAAAAAATTATTTAAAAATTGTTTTACAAATTATAAAAAAAACTCAATTTCGAATGTTTTGGTTCTGTAGATGGGGACTGGAACTGACCAGTTGACATGTTATGACGACACCCAACCACCATGTTGAATCTAAGTGACCTTGAACTTGACCATCGATCTTAACCCCATGACAGACCTCGAACAAAAAAATTCTGCAAAAATTTTTCAAAATTTAGAAATTGGCAAATGTATATAAATTATCAAAATTATGAAGAAATGCATTTAAAAAATACCATTTTATAAATTCACATTTTCGGAGGTTCCCTCAGCACCATGTCCAGCAGACGACTGACCCCTTCCAATAAATCAAATATTATTAACATTCCTCCTCCCTTACTCCCTCACAATTGCTTATTCTGTTGCATGCACTGCACCCACCATATTACTTTTTTCGTTTCTTATTTGTTTACTTTTTCATCACTTAGGTGATGCTAGTTTATTAATACCCGAAGTCGCCACAAGAGGAACTGTCGATTTAACCACCATCTTGGTTGTTGTCGACCTTGATCTTGACTGAAATGACATTGTACTCGAAAATTAGAGAAAAATCTGTCCATAAAATTGACCATTACTAGCTGAGCACAAGAGGCCATACCTACTAACCAGACTGGCTAACAATTGACTCCACCCAAGACTGGTTCCTGGCGAGACTGACTGAGCCCAATATTAGCTCCTGATGATACCAGTTCCTGCAAAACTGGCTAAACCAACCAACAAGACAAACCTGCCATACCACTCATCCATACAAACGATTGTAGACAATCTCAGAAAAAGTATCTCATAAGAGTCTCGTAGCTAACCTCTTCGCACAAAAACTTCCACAAAATTTTTGCAAAATATTTCTACTACAGCTGACCATACAAATGGGTTATACTAACTTACCAAGCCAAATGGCCAGGTAAACGAATTAGTTGCGAAAATGTCCTCATAAATATTCTTCTCCTTTCATTCGTTCACTATAACGAGACATGGTGGCTTATATGGTCAGAGTTAATGTCCCCCAGGCACCGACTATAAGGTGCGTGGAGGTTGCAGGTTTGGTAATGAGGTAGACTATGACTGTGGTATTTTGAAGTATGAATATACTGTCTCGTGTCTATATTAAAAAATACACAACATCAAACTTGAGAGGTGCGGTACTGTGCTAGTTCGGTTACTCGGATTTACTGGGCGAATTCGTGGTTGAGTGGCCTTCTCGTGACGGTGATTGTCATACTTAACTCTTGTTGCGGATGTTGTCAGCTGTGGTGGGTGATCTCCGGCGATGGGTAGGCCTTGGCAAGGCCACAGTTGCTGCTGACGTACTGACGTGGTCAGGGGTCCGAACCCCTGACCTGACTCTCTGCTCGGCGATCTTCTACTGACTGGTTGACTTTACTGACGTAACTGATTCTCCCGGCACGGAGTATCGCAGCCTCTGACTGCCCCGATATGACTGACCCCTTAATGATGCGGCTGACGGACGTGGCCGGGTTCCGATATCCCGGCCTTAGTAACTGTTGTACTGACTTACTCTCTGCTCGAACTGACGTCTCTTGGCGGTGAAGATGAACTAACAACTGCCCCGACATGACTGCCTGACGTACCCGATATTACTGACTGACCTCCTATTCTTGGAAAGGGGTTTTTATACACGCCAGCTGCTGCCCTGAATCGGCGGTACGTGGCGCATTTTAGGGGAGAGAAGGGGGTGAGGGGGTGAAGTGGAAGAACGCCGAACAAAGCCTTCCACCACACGTGTCCTGATTTCTGAAGTTTTAGAGGGGGGGGGGATAATACCTTCTGTCGTCAGCGATACTTCCGTGATGCGTATTTACTGCGTTCAGGCGAACTACACCGGATTATTTGCTGATGACTCAAGAAAGCCCTGCACTCTCAACAGATCTCCCGGCGGCTAGAGACATACGAAGATGAAGGGGGATTGGGGGGGAGGCCTTCGCTTCAGCTGGTGCACAGGGCTTTAAAAGGTGGACGGACACCAAGGTGCACGGCCCTGGAAGGCGCCTAGCGAAGTGCGAGAGGCGGGGGTGGTGTGAGGGGGTGATGGATGTGAGCCAATGTCGTACTATAATCCCTAAACCGGCACACGACAACTATTTAGACCTCATATATTTTATACGACACAAGAAAGGCATTATACTTCAAATCGAACCATAGCCCTCCTCCTACACATTATCACATACTTTTCATCTAGAACAAACCCTCGCAATCGATTTTTTACACCATTGAATTAATAAGTATTTCAGGAGAGCAGAAGGGAATTTATAAGGATTTAAACACACACCCCTATGTATACATTAAATTAATTTATTTACTTATTTAATAGACTTTACTATTCTAATTATTTTGTACATTCGATATTTAAATTTTTCAGATGGTTGTAGATAATGTATTGTAGCCAACATCCTCTTCTGATATAAATCCGATCCTTCAGTTCATCAATCCTAATCCTTCAGGTCATCGATGATTAAAGATATCTGAAAAATGCATTAGAGATCCCCGCGTTTCTGCAGATCAATCAAATATCTGAGTCTATACACAAGTTCTTTCATGTCTTCGGAGAATATGTAACGAGCTTTCTTGACGCCTTCTTCACCTCACTTGTCGAAGGAAACTCGTTAGTGAAATTTGTGGCAACGTCCAGAGATGAATAATATTTATCATCAGATACTTCATCAACACTGTCATCATAGTCATCATCAATGCTGTCTTCCTGATCGTCTTCACCACCTGTTTCTTTCTCAATATCAAGTTTACTTTTCTTTGTAGGAGTCGCATAAACATCATCCGTATTTACAGGCAACGACCATTTATTTTGAAGTTGATCGATTTCAAACGAAAGTCTTGTAAGTGTGCATTCCACACAAACCGACCCTACTGCACACATTTAGATTTTACCACTAATTGTCTCATCATTATCGCCTGACGAATCAGTACCCACCGATGCAGCAGGAGGTATTAATATCATCACTTGCTNCTAATTGTCTCATCATTATCGCCTGACGAATCAGTACCCACCGATGCAGCAGGAGGTATTAATATCATCACTTGCTAGCTCTCAAAAGACGATTCTTTGCAGCTTTAGATGTGGTTCTACAATGTATCACCTTACATAAACTGTGTGTGGCCATTATCGTAATGCTTCATAGCACGAAAAAAAACCCTTTGTACAGGCAGTTCTCAAATGTCGCCGAGCATGGCAGGTTTGCTGAAAATCTGACTACAGTAGCAACAACTTTTCCCATGTAATTTTTCAGTAGTGGGAGAAGGTACATTCATATAGGTAAGCTCTACAGCAGTATTCGTACAATCGTTGGTTTACGTCATATTCTTGAATAAACTTAAGTTATTTCCACNTAGGTAAGCTCTACAGCAGTATTCGTACAATCGTTGGTTTACGTCATATTCTTGAATAAACTTAAGTTATTTCCACAGTTACAACTTATGTATCTATTTGACCTAGCTATTGCACATATATATAGACTGACATATTACATAAGCGAGATTTAAGCATTCCTATTCATCAATTCAACCATACATTTTACCTAGTTCCTTGATCACAATACCATGCAGTCACATCTTCAACAGTTCCTTCCAGACAAGTTCTTTGCTCAGCTTGAACTCATGCTCCACAGTCGCTCTACACACTCTACAAGTAGCAAACAAACCATAATCAGCACCACACACACCACAATCAGCTCCACATGCACCACCATCAGCACCACATACAACACAACTAGAACCACATGCACCACAAGTGACACATCTTGCTCCAGAAATGACCCATATTGCTCCACAAATAAACCCGGGGTCAGTCTGCTAGGGTCAGTCTGCAAGTGTCAGTCTGTAGGGGTCAGTCTGCTAGGGTCAATCTGAAGGGGTAAGTCGGCAGGGGTCAGTCTGATGGTGTCAATCTGCAGGGGACAGTCTGCTGGGTTATGTCTGCTGAAGTCAGTAAATCTGAATGAGTCAGTCTGAAGAGGTCATTTGAGCAGCAAGATGGGTCATATGTAGTGAATGTGGTACTGATTGTGGTGCTTGTGGTGCTGATTTTTGTGCATGTGGTGCTGATTGTTGTCACACCACTACTAACAGGTGTGTGGTGCTGATTGTTGTGTGTGGTGATGATTGTGGTGTGTGTGGTGCTGATTGTTGTGTGTGGTGATGATTGTGGTGTGTGTGGTGCTGATTGTAGTGTGTTTGCTATTTGNGTGTGGTGCTGATTGTTGTGTGTGGTGATGATTGTGGTGTGTGTGGTGCTGATTGTAGTGTGTTTGCTATTTGTAGAGCATGTGGAGCAATTATGAAGCATGAGTTCAAGTCGTCTGAAAAACTTGTCTGACAGAAACTGTTGATAATGTGACTGCATGGTAATGTGATCAAGGAATTACAGTGGATGGACAAAATACTATGAACAACATTCTATATAGTACATTTTGTTGCATGTTGACAACATTGCTTCCATGTAAATAATGAGACGCCTATGTATAGCACAGTTTATGTGCCAAGTCTTGTAGGTTATATTTCCGTGTACTATACGCTTTGTTCTGCGACGGTTAAAACAAGCGATCGGTGAAATGTGTGATCTCTCAGACTTCGAAAGAGGGCCAATCGTTGGTGCTCGGTTAGCGGGAGCATCTGGAACGAAAACAGCTGAATTGTTTAACGTTTCACGAGCGACAGTATCCATGGTAATGACAGCATACACAAAACATGGTAAAACATCATCGGCGAAGAGGAATAGTGAGCAAAACCTAAAGTTAACTGACAAAGACCGACGAACATTAAAAATAATTGTGGCCAGACAACATAAAACTACCGCGGCAAAAGTGACAACAGAACTCAACACTCACTTGAGTAATACTGTTTCGACAAAAACAGTACGAAGGGGAAGGGGGGGGTTCACAAACCTAACATTCATGGAAGGGCTGCAATTGCGAAACCCTATAGGACGGAAACCAACGCTAAGCTACGAAAGAAGTGGTGGCACGATCATAAAACCTGGACACTTGATGATTGGAAGAATGTGGTATGGTCCAATGAATCGTCGTTTACATTGTTTCCTTTCCTACAAACGGCCGGGTTTATGTATGGAGAACCCCAATAGAAGTCTACGATCCGGACTGCCTGCTTCCTACAGTCAAGCATGGGGGAGGTCCCGTTATGATTTGTGCGGCTATGACGTGGTATTCAGCTGGTCCACTCATTCACATCACCGGCCGGATTACTGCGAATGAATATCTCGAAATTCTCAATGATGAAGTTCTTACTATGATTAGCAAATTGCTGCCAAACACTGCCATATTCCAAGATGATAATGCGCCGATACACANGCATGGGGGAGGTTCCGTTATGATTTGTGCGGCTATGTCGTGGTATTCAGCTGGTCCACTCATTCACATCACCGGCCGGATTACTGCGAATGAATATCTCGAAATTCTCAATGATGAAGTTCTTACTATGATTAGCAAATTGCTGCCAAACACTGCCATATTCCAAGATGATAATGCGCCGATACACACACCCAAAAAGGTTCAGTCTTGGTTTGAGGAGCCAGACCTCAACATAATTGAACCGTTATGGGGAGTTTCAGAGCAGAGAGTGAGGAGCAGATTTCCATCTCCAACATCATTGAAGCATTTGGCGGATGTTTTGGTACAAGAATGGGACAACATTCCGTTGCAAACTATACAGACACTCTACGAATCTATTCCGTGAAGAATTGCAGCTGTTCTAAAAGCAAATGGTGGTGCAACGCCTTATTAATAAATAAATATTGTTTATATGTCAAGTGTACATATTATTTTGTCCATCCCCTGTAGATAAAATGTATGTTTGAATGGATGCATAAAAATGCTTAAATCTCACTGTCGTAATATATTAGTAAGTATATATATAGAGAAATAGCTAGGCCATCTCACAACGGCCAATCTATCGCGCTGAGTACAGTACATACATGCACTGCCTTGCTGTGAAACTAAAGTGTGCTGGCGCACAATTGTGCATGCACTACATGACTTCTCGGAGATTCAGTGGTTCATCTTCAAGTAATTGTGGCAGATCGTCGTCCAAAAGCCGATGAAATGAAGTGAATGTACGTGCAACTGGTAAATGTTGGACTTGGAACCTTTCGGCGTAATGTCAATGCGCAGCTGATGCATTACACATTATTTCACCATATGTGAGATGCATGTTCATCAGTACCTCATTACCCCACTCCATCAGACACATTGTGAAGAACTGTCTGCTTTTTAAACTACCAATGCAATGCTGGCAGGCAACCTTGTCGCCAATTGGAATGACAACAGGAACCAATGCTATGATGCTATGAGATACTTGCCCGCAGTAACTTCTCAGTCGTCCACAATACCATCAGGTGTTATTCCATGAAACATTCTAGCCATCGTGANTACTTGCCCGCAGTAACTTCTCAGTCGTCCACAATACCATCAGGTGTTATTCCATGAAACATTCTAGCCATCGTGATTATATGATTGGTTAGTTCCTTTTCCTGGTGTATTGAAAAAGTAGAGTATCTTCTTAAGCTAGTTCCACGTGAATGCGCATATTTGTACCGATCTGTCAGGGTGAATACGGGAATTCCAAAAGATTGTGCANTACTTGCCCGCAGTAACTTCTCAGTCGTCCACAATACCATCAGGTGTTATTCCATGAAACATTCTAGCCATCGTGAGTATATGATTGGTTAGTTCCTTTTCCTGGTGTATTGAAAAAGTAGAGTATCTTCTAAAGCTAGTTCCACGTGAATGCGCATATTTGTACCGATCTGTCAGGGTGAATACGGGAATTCCAAAAGATTGTGCANAAAGCTAGTTCCACGTGAATGCGCATATTTGTACCGATCTGTCAGGGTGAATACGGGAATTCCAAAAGATTGTGCAACCTAATTTAGCCTCCTACCACTAGCCATGGTACTCAAAGCTTCTTTCATACTTTCGGCATGCCATTTCGCTTTATTTGTGGTCCTCACTCTCTTGCTAGGTATCAGTTTAACAAAATAGTTAAGATACAATACTTATATGAACCGAAAGCATAATAGCAGCATAAAAAACTATTCTATAAATTTTTAAAATTAGGTTTAGCCTAATGTTATTTACACGATATGTAACAATATTTTATTCTGAAGTAATTCCTGTGATTGTTTAGGGTTACTATTCATTAAGAAAAAAAATATATTTCTTAAATATTTGGTTTAGTATTTATAACCAATTAGACTTAAAAATAGTTCCTGGTAATCATAATTGGTCTGAAGTGTTTCACTTTCTAAAAGTATAAGTACAAAGACCTCTTGTTCAAACACTTCTGGAAAAAAAAATGTGAAGTCAGTGCTACTTTTTAACCGGAATATAGAAGATTTTGTGTTTGAAATAAGTGTTGTTATATAGCACAATATTATACACCTAAGTATAAACATTTGTAGTATTGTTACAATTTATTATTAAGATAAAACACGTAGGTCTAAAACAGTCAATAAGACAAAACTCATCTTGGTGCAAGAAGATTGTGACTGTATTAGTCTAGATAATTGCCACGCTAAGCATTTATTTTAAAGATTTATTTTAATTTGGACATTCTGTCTGTAATGACCTCGCTGTCAACGAGACGCTAAGCCCTACATACATTAGTTTGGACATTTAGACAGACTGTACCATCAAAAGGGATGTTCGTGTCTATTACTTTATGAAACGTTACTTTTGAAAGACAAAGCTGCTTGCAAATAAATTATGTGTAATGCCTGCTCACAATTTTCATCCACACCTCATACAATAATACTGACCTAACAAAGAATTTTTGAATAAACTTATTTTGCTCACAAATTAAATACTTGCCTACATTTTTTTATATTGCTTATAAAAAGCCGAGCAATTAAATATAGATTTTTATTAAAATCAATAATTTTAAACGAAGCTCGATTAATCCATTTATGTTAAGTTCATTTTCAGAGTGGCAAAAGATATTAAATTACTACAATAAAAACAATTAACATTGTCATAAAACACAATTTCAAGATTCTGGGGGGTGGGGGGAGGGCAATACTTCACAATGTGCGACATTGCCCATCCTACGTGTGCGGCATTGACAATATCTGCGTCCCGCTATTTCATATCCTTTACACAAGCACCTACTTCATTACTGTAGCAATCCATTTAGCATGCTAACGTAAAAAAGTACGCTGAATCCAATTTGTTAGACGAAACGAACTTAAATGCAATACAAATAAAGCTCAACTCTTAATAAAAATCAACAAACCAACAAGACACTGTTCTAAAAACTTCCCGTGCCAGTTACAACACACGCAGTCCTACTTCCCAAACTATCTCTAACTACTTAGTTCACCTTCTCTCCCGCTAGAGCTTGCTACATGCTATGTGTCTGTCCGCGCACAGATAACATCAGAAAGTGATGTGCGGTATTGCCCGCCAGTGCGGTATTTCCCCACTCACCCCTAATGTAGCATTGTTAGTGAATATGAGCATTGTACACACATGCTTCTGCAAGAAATGACAGCTCTCATACCTAAATTTGGCTATCAATCATGCAATGTTAAGGTATGCCTAAGGCCTGGGCTACATTCGCAACAGCACATGCACAGCACGGAAGCAGGAAGGTTGAACATGTTCTAATCGATGGCAGCTGCTTCACTGACGCACAGCACACGCACAGGAAAACAGCACACGAAGTAACCCAACCTTTAACATTTCTATGCGCTGTGTGCCGCCAATCAACAATCGATATAAGTACTAGGCTAGTGGCCCAAAAATAAAAATTTTTGCAAATTGATGTGAATGATCTTGACTGAAGAATTTGATTATTGTCTTCAAAAGTTGGTAGTTGTAATATGAATAGCACTGAAATAGTTTGTATTTGATTGCTGCGATTGATAGCAAACAAATAATAAACGACAAATCATCGACAAATTTCAGAAATGAAGATGAGAAATTTAATGCGTGGACTGCAGTGTACGACTGTTAACAGAGAAATAAGTTTTTTAAACCGCCTAACTTTGGCCGGTCTGCATTTAATGTGTGTACCTACTAATGACGTCTTCGGTTTTGCTGCGACAATAGAGTTTCATACAAGTGAAAACATGCCAGTGCTGCGTGCAAAAATTGCAGAACTTGAAACAAAAATAAAAATTCAACTTCATCCATGTTAGAAACAGATTTGACTTTTCAGAATTAACCACAAAACGCAACAATGTAATGCAAAGCGTGTGTTGAAAACAACAAAATTAATCTCAATGTTACCAACTTAAAGAACCTTAATTTCTGACGGAAGTAAGTGACTTGAAAAATGACTTGACGTATTTCCGGTTCATCTACGTTTTGTGCGAATGAAGCAAGGTCGAGTAATCTGGTGTATGCTGTGCTGTGCTATTCGCGTGCTATTGCGAATTTAGTCTAGGCTTAATGCAAACCTTACATTTATTCTGCAATAACTTCGCAAAACTAACACGCATAAACGTAAATTTAAAAATTAATTTACCATTTTAAACAAGGCTGAACAAAACCCACATACCTTGAAATAACTTAATATGGTTAAACGACAGGTATTCCACATAAACCTAATATTAAATTTAATTTAGTGCATTTAAACTCAATCGTACAACAATATTAATAGAAACACACTTAGCATGCCAGTCAAATAATACAGCTTAACAAGAAACATAACAATTAAATTATTTTCAATTCCTTTATTGTTCCATGTGACTACACACTTGTGGAATGTGTATGTAGTGTTGGAATTTAATTTTCCAATAAGGAAACGATGAAAAAACTCTCATTTACAAATATTGTTCAGAAATTATGACAAACCCAAATACAATCAATTCATAACTGGTAAAACCATTAGAGCTGGGACAAGATCAAATCGCTTATTGTGAAAATTCAACATTGCAGTTGGTACTTCTGAAGCCATGATAGGGTTTTATTTCCAGTATATTCCTTTGCCTCATGCAAACAAAGCTTAATCGAGTCTAGAAAAGACACCTAATGGATTGGCACATGGCAATTGTGCATGCTAAGTGTAATAATATAGTGTATACCAACTATTCTTACTTGGTATAAATGTAAATAATAAAGGAAATATAAAAATTTATAAAGAAAATATAAATACAAGTTCAATGTGCCTAAAAATATGGCAAATATGAAACACCTGTGATACTGGGCATATTTAGGAAACAACCAAACATGTCATACATGGGGTGATTTTCAAAGGTTTGATACAAAATATTTGAAGGAAAAAAAAACAGCATATGGGCTATACACATGCTTCTATACAGCCAAATTGTTGCTGTAACTCACTCAGGTTAATATAACAGGAAACATTATAATTTTAATTTAAATTGTGAATTTTGCTTGTGTATTTCATGTATTTCCGAAGATAAAATTACAGTACATTGATTTTGTAAACTGAAAATCTTTGACAAAAACAGTAATCCATTAAGTAGATTAAATTTTATGTTTTTTTTTCTCAATATATTTAACAATTGAATAGTTTCGAGTAAGTGAGTGAAGAGAATTGGGCTACTCTTAACAGTGAGGTTTTGAGAGCCGATGAATGGTTTCGAGACTAGATGGCAATTTGTTGTATCATTTTATGGTAGAGTAGATAGGACCTTTTGAGAAATTTCATGTTTTATAAAACTTTAAGTGTTATTTATCCTTGCTATGTTTTAAATACATATTAATATCTGGAATTTGCAGTTGTCTTCTAAAATGTGCATACGCAAAGAATACAACCTCATAAATATATACAGACTTGAAAAGGAAATAATGTCAGGTTTTTTAAAAGGTTTTTTGCATTATTCGTACTATCATTCATTTTGTTAACTGAAAATCCTTAAGTCATTGGTTTGGTTACCCCAAAAAATAATATACTACACATAAGACTCTACATAATCATGGTAAAAACCTTTCATAGACTGAAGGCTAATGCATTTTGTCGATACTGTTTTTATGACAAAGCACATTTTGGTATTTTAGATGTTCATCAATATATACTCCTAAATTTTTTGTCACATCAGTCCTGGATACATTTTAATTGTTTACTGTCAGGGTAAACCGGATTTATGAGCTTGAGTCTGTACTGTTGATGATTAATTTGTTCACGTTGAACCAGTTCGTAATGCCGATAATTACTTTGACACAGCTCACGTGAGTTTATTCCTGTTATACTGGGCCTCATGATAGGCGGTCAATTGAACTTGAGGTATATTACTCACGTTGGGTAGTAAATTAACTCATCTCGTTTTGGGTTAATTGAATAGCGTTGCGCCCTACGTCCGGGCGCTACTTTAACTTGAGGTAGGCCCCACAGTTGGGCGCGAAATTATCTCAACGCAGGTACCGCCACTGTAGAAGACATGGTGGCTTATCTGGTCAGAGTTAATGTCCTCCAGGCACCGACTAAAAAGTGCTTGGAGGTTGCGGGTATTATACTGAGGTAGACTATCACTGTTGTATTTTGAAGTACGAATATATTGTCTCGTATATATTCACAAATACACCACATGAAAACTTTCGAGGTGCGGTACTATCATAGTTTGTTTACTCGTATTCACGGGGCGAATTCGTGGTTGAGTGGGGCTTCTTTGGACGACGAATTCTATACTTAACTCAGCGGTGAGTGTGGGTAGGCTGTCATCTGGGAATGAGTTCCAGCGAAGTGGTAGGCAGTGGAAGCCGGCCCGCCGGTGCTGATTCTCCCTGGGCTGCTGTTCGGACTCGTACTCACGTCTTCTCGCGATTTCTTCCCGCAACTCTTCCCTTGGCTCGGTGATGATCAACTGTCCCGATATGACTGACCCCTTAATGATGCGGCTGACGGACGTGGCCGGGTTCCGATATCCCGGCCTAAGTAACTGTTGTACTGACTTACTCTCTGCTCGAACTGACGTCTCTCGGCGGTCGAGATGAACTAACAACTGCCCCGATATGACTGCCTGACGTACCCGATATCACTGACCCTCTCATATTCTTGGAAAGGGGTTTTTATACATGCCAGCCGCTGCCATGAATCGGCGGCACGTGGCGCATTTTAGGGGTGGGAAGGTGGTAAGAGGGGTGAAGTAGAAGAACGCCTAACAAGCCGTCCAACACACATGTCCTCGTTTCTGAAGGTTTGGAGGGGCAGGGCGGGGGTAATACCTTGGCACTAATACATCTCGTCAGGTATTTCTGCCGTGGTGCGTATTTACTGCGTTCAGGCGAACTACACCGGATTATTTGCTGATGACTCAAGAAAGCCCTGCACTCTCAACAGATCTCCCGGCGGGTAGGGGCGTACGAAGATGAAGGGGGGTGGGAGGGGAAGGCCTACGCTTCAGCTCCACGTGTACCGAAATTTTCCACCTGCCTGTGGTCCCACGTGCCGTCTCGTAGGCGCCAGCGAAGTGCGCTAGGCGGGGGGGGGTGAGGGGGTGATGGATGTGAGCCAATATCGTGCTATACTCCCTAAACCGGCATGCGACAACTTAATTTAGTATGCCAATATCTAGGAAGTGATATTCAAATGACAATGAAACCAATTCCATTAAAGAGACTCCATTGGAGTGTGTATACATAAATCCATTTTAAAAGGTCATCTTGAAAATATACTAGCAAAAATAATATCACTTGTAGGCCTAAAATGAATCTCACAACATAATATAAATTAAGGGAGAAAATTAATATATGTAAACAAAAAATCTGTATAACAATGGTGATAATATATAAAAACTACAGTATCACTGATCGCATATTATATAATTCATATTGAGTAAAAGAAACATAAAGTAAATAAATATTCATGAGTCGTACACTGCAGTAGTAATTGTTGATAAATTCAATTTGTTACATAAAAACCGAGACACAATTTGACCAATTCTTACAATCAACAAATCCCACTGAAAATAAACACACAGACACTTAAAACAATACCAGAATGTATTGAAAATACTCATTCAATATTCACGGTAATTACCTATCTCTTATGTTTCACATTGAAATTTCAGTCCACAGAAAGTAAAGTAAAAAAAACATTTTATTTAATTATTCAATCAATGAAACACAATACTAAACCATCTCAAGGTGCACAGAGTACATAAATATGGGTTGTTGCAATGTCGCTCGGCATAACGACGAGAAATGGAGAGGGTTTAACCGTCATTACAAGTCATGCCACCATAGCTATTTGAAAGCCTTCCATAGACACTATGTGGTGCTACATAGAAATATCTTCTACCCATTGAATTATTTAAGTGTAAACATGTCTGTATTTACACACTTAAGTATCTAGCATGTAAAGTTATTATGCTGTTTTAATTTCACTGTCAGCCAATTCGTGTGTATAAGTGGTACTAATGTTCATTAACTTCTGTGATAATAATTAATTATTATATTTACCTTATATTCACGTATACAATATTAGTTTGTCGCTTTTTACGTAACTGTTTGCACTTGAACTAAATCTACATGCCCTCTCAAACTTTACTATAGTCTGCCCAGAAACTATATTCCCTTTAAAATTCACTGGCATAATGTGTCTAAAGGGTAAAAGATGGAATATTTTAACCATGAAAATCCATTTGTATCCACATCATGCATAATAATAATACCTGTTCGAATAAGACTATTCAGTACGAAGACATTTTCAGTATACATGTATAGCATGGTAATTATAGACAACAGTAGGGATATTTTTCGTAATTGCAGAAAATACTTCAAAATACATGTAGACCACAAATAAAGACATTGAAGAATAACATATGTATGCTATCAGTTTCATTACGAAATCCAACAAATCACAATTTCAAAAAGTGGAAAATATAATCAAGCACATATTCAAACAGAAACATAAAACATTTAAACTATAGGGCTTTGGTGAACAGATAGGTAAAAATTCGAAATACACTGACGTACACTTCAACCATTGGAATCGTTTAAAAAGACCAAACTTGACATCATAGCATGTAAAGACGACGAGTGACAACAACAAGGTAGCAGAAAATCAGCTCCAGTTTATACTTCAATGATAGAAAGTGTAGGGGCTCATCTGAAAGATAAGTTTCTGCACATTAATAGTGCTATATTTTGCTTTAGCTAGGCCTCCTGTGTTGTATGTGTGCAGTCACATAATATGGCGTAAAATTTTTTGTGAACAAAAAATCTCAACTGCCAAAGTACAGGTAACATACCTTCTTGTATACATAAACTGTAATATAGTGGGTTTAAAGTATGTATTACGTATAATGCAGTGTGAATGGGATGACCATGTTTTATTTACGAGTTTCTGCGATTTTCCATTTCATGGTTCGGATAAAAAAATAAGTGAAATAGTAGTACATCGTTTCCATTCATTGTATACGCAAATAGCCATGTTGCTGCCCGTGACCCTTATGGCTAAGCACCGTGAACTAAAGTAAAACAAGAATGTAACATCTGCTGATACAGTTAGCGTAGAAATTTGAACTCGCTTAGCTTTCGTTCCAGGGTTGTGCTGTACATGGAGAGAGGAGAGTTGCTGCTTCACTATTGGTAATTTGCTAAATACTGTGTGAAGAATTGTAATTTACGGATGGAACATCAACTGTGTTCTTAAAAGCGAGATAAGATGAGAATTGATGTACGTCACAGCCTTCCACAATACTGCAGATCACTTTATTTCATTAGCAACCTGGCAGACTGTGTTTCGCTGTCAGTTCCCAGACAAACGTGAGCATATGCACTACTTACTTTTCACTGCCAAGGAGTTCGCCACAAACATAGGTGGGTGCGATAACATCAGTGTTGCTTTAAAAGAGTTGACTACAGCAGAAAGTAATTTTGCAGTACCGCCCTTGCCCTTTATTTTAATAATAATTTTCCAGCTCGTAACTGGGCTATTACCCTATGGCAAGCACTCCTTCCCTTTTCCCTTTCAAGTCCTTTCCTAAATCACCCAACCCCTTTCACCATAGCCAACTCTTCCCTCAACACATTCCACTACCTCGATGTTCTCACCAAACATGAACTGCCTCCCTCTTTCCGTCCGTCTCCATAACTTGGTCTGCCAATCGTTCATTTTCTTGCTTTTCTCGTCCAACAGTTTCTACGAATAAGGGGTTGGAAGGAGCACGTGCACGTTTTGCCATCGTCGTCGTAGACCACTGCAATATTTATGAGTATGTACCCGCTCTGTATCTGGAAGCCTTGAAGATAAAAGTACATCATACTGCTGTCTATGCTCAAAGCCGACTAAACAGATATCGCTTACGACCCATCGTATTTATACCCTCTGTGGCATTCACGAAAGTATCTTGACGACTTTGTCTCGACAATTGTATTTGCGAGTTGGTCATAAAGTACCAGGCAGAAAGTGTATGTGTGTGGAGGTTTGTTTCCATTAGTAGTGAATTCGATCCTGCAGTCAATCACATTCTAACTAATATGCTCTACCTATTTACTCAGGTCGTACACCCTAAGCAGGGCCAAACTCTTGAAGGTATCCGGGCTCAGTATAAGTGATTGGCTTTGCTCATAATATGCATATTCGAATTCAGTTTACATTTGATATGACAGCAGGTACTGTCCATTTACAAAGTTTATGTTCATGTCCACGTAAGGATAGTTTTCGCTATTGAAATATATTCCCAAATTTTCTATTTGACACGTGTCGAACTGTGAACGACTCACTCCCACACTGTGATGTCTTCCGGTCTGTAGCCCAAAGATGATGTACCTCTGTTTCTATGTAGCAAAGTTGAACTTCGCCATCCAGTTGATGCGCTGGCTGAATAACAATCCAGGCTAGATTTCGAGACTCCACGACCTGAAAGCCACATCGATGTTTTTGCCATCTTCCACATTCTTGAGCATATTTATGTGTTCGGTAGTACTCAGTGGAACACAAGGCAGCGTTCATTCGATAGACTGTAGCTTCAGTTCCACTGTCTCTAGTTTTTCCCCCATACACACGATGGCATTTGCGTGCATATCGGCTATGATACGTACTATTTCCTGCTTCGAAATTATGATAATTCGTTTGTAGTCTTCGGCGAATCCTAGCTATATTCTAGTGGAATGCAGACCTCCAATTTCTCTCCGTGGTATATAAATATTCAGTATTCTTCTTCTATCCCCCAGCCTGCCATATTGATTGTAGACAGCTCGTTTGGCATGAGTGAGAGGTAATTGTTGATCGTGGTCGTTATGCCAACATCTCTCGTCTGGTCTACCTCGACACCATTCAGAAAATATGTGATACGATCGATGAGGGGGAGAATACCATTGCTTGTTATTTTTGTCGATGCTGGGTTGTATCCATCTTCTTTCGTCAGTGTCCCCCTGAATCGCAAGAATAACTGACAAGGAAAAGTGCAGATATCTTGGTGCTGGTCCGCTATCCAAACTTCCGATGGTAACGTGTATGGCCCGATCAGAAATGGCTGGTATGCATGAAGTTCCATTTTCGTGATGCTGTCTTCGAAAACGACCGGCTCGTCGATATTTGCATAATATTTTATGGCGATCGACCTCGAAGCCAAGAATGCGAAGGAAAATCTCGTTTACGCGCGTTAACACCTTGGTTACTTGCGGCGTTCTTATTGCCGGTTTGATGTGATGCTTTGTTTTATTGATTCTGGTCACCATAAAACGTATACCCATCTTCTCAAATGCAAGTGTAGTGTGATTTCTTCGTTTGGTAAGTTCACCAACTCTCCGCACTCGTCGACGATCTTCACTATCACCTTGTGTGTTTTCTTCGCGAAGACTGAAATGTAAATTATGGTTTGTGGTGCCACGACCAGTTTATAACCTTTAGGGTCCATCGGCAAAATCTCGTGCATCTCATTGCTTGGCATTCCATTTAGATATGTACCGCTCGCTAGATGTTTATAGGTCGCGATTTTTCGAGAATTTTTCCAGCTTCGTATATGCGTGGCTCAAACCACAGCATCATTCCGAGGGAATCTGGTTATGTAAATTCGAGATCTTCGCTGCATCTGATGATGCTCTTCAGAGTATTAGAATTTCCATTTAGTTCGAATTATGTGTCGGGGGACAGTAAATCTTTGAGGGACATTGCAATGCCATCTAATTCGTAAAAACGAATGGGCAATATTACCTCTCGGGACACATTACAACTTTTTACAAGATTCATCTTGCAGTTTTTTTTATTGATGCTAGTTATTACATTGTAGGTTTGAAAATTGACCAAACCTATGCACTATTCTTCCTTTAGGTCAAGTGGAGGAAAGTGTACAGCACGCAACTTGGAGCTACTACCCATCAAAGTATGCCTTATCGACATGACTGATGGTTTCTGGTCCATGTTTAGCCATTTAATTCAATTACTTGTACGGACGAACAAGAAAGCGATGACACAAGTGTCTGCAGTTCTACGTGTTCAGTATCTGCTACATCTCATAGTTATAAGTCAGTCTGCAATTTTTAAGGTACAGTCGCAGCCAGGGTGGAGAATGCAAATTACCGAATCTCTCATTGTAGTTTTCACATTTGCCATGTTTGACATAACTTACCCAGTGCGTATCAGGCCCGGCTATGGTGTCCAGATTGATTACGGCATATTCGTCACGTTTGAGTTTAAGGGAAAAAGCATCTCGCATGAACACTTTGCGAAAATGAAGGTATCTTCAATTTTCATGTCAACAGTTCCAAATCCATGTTAGGTTTGGCCATTCGTGTAGAAATTTCATTATCGCCTCTTCCTGCTGCATCGCTTTTGCACACCTCCTCTACCCCTGGGAGCATGGTGGCTGAGCGGTTTGCCTGCTCGCCTCCCACCAAGGCGATCTAGGTGTAATCCCCGGCAGGGTCACTCTTGATTTTCGAATGTGTGAATTGTGCCGGACGATGCCATTGTTCACCATTTTTTTTCTTGGGGTCTCCTGTTTCCCCCACCCCTTCATTCTGGCGCTGTTCCATTCTCACCTCAATCACCCTCATCGGCTCTCAAGACCTGGATGTTAAGAGCCATCCAAATATCTTCAGTCTAAATCTCCTCAGTCAGTCAGTTCGTCCTCCTCCTCCCACTGGCAGAGGTCTTGGCCGCTTTTTACCCATGGCGATGGCTTCCATATTTTAATTGTGCCTTTGGGCCTCCATTTACTGCTTCCGTTCGTTCGATACAGTTGGATGGCTCGGACAATACTCCAAGGGCCCGGAGTGCAGGCTAAAGTAGTGGAAAAAATCCACCGGTAGATGTTTTATTGGTCTTGCATGCTTTTTTTCTTTTTTTCGCCCCTTTTTGTTTCACGTCCGCCTTCCGCTTGCTCTTTACACCCATGCCCATCTTCAGTTTGGCTTTAATCATGTTGTAAACGCCTTCCACTCCAATTTTTTCTCAGAACCCGATATCTGACGATTTTCATATCTCATCGGCCTTCTGTGCAAGTTTCTTGTCTGCCTAGTGCTGAACTTGTACAACCTTGTTCAGGGTGTAACCGATGTTGTGTTGCTTGGACACCTCGTCCAGAGTGTTGATACTTAGGTCACTGCGTGCCAGCCTTCTAGCTAGCTCGGTTCCTGGTACGCAGAACTTATATCCAGTAATGTGCAGCTCACAGATAGATTGTTGATGAGCATATCGTTGATCCTGCTTTCAGATATTGTCTTATCTCTTCGAGACATCATAGTGAACTGATTGAGAAAAGTATAAATACGGTCCTTTTATACATTTTAGTTACAGTTTAATTCTAGCCTAGGAAAAGTATGTACCTAAAATGCGTATGATGCATCTGTGCTTTCGCTTCTGTGGTAAAGCATTTAAATATCTGCGCATCATGCGTCGACATAAAATAACGACTTACAGGATGAAAACTTTAAGTATATAAATTCAATGCAAACTTTATTAACTTCAGTTTACCTGGAGAGATGCTTTAAAAAATTCTTCAAGTTTGCCATTAAGGTGTATTGTCAACTAACTACTTGCACCTAATTAACTGAATTCAATTAAAACTGTGAAATCATACTTGCCTAGTGTCACTAATGGCCATACAGTATAACAATGTGCTCCTAAATTATTCCTTAAGGTACACGTACATAAATAATAGACATGAATGGATTGCATAAGGAAGGAATAAATATTGTAATAAAATTCTTGAACATAACCAAACAGATTTGGCCAACTTTTCAAGTCAAGTTTCAAGCAATTATTTGAATAACATTTTAGAAACGAACATAGACAAATGGGCAAATAATACATTTTTTAATTGTTATTCACCTTAACGAACATTTGACAAACACTGAATATTCAGTGAAGTAGAAATTTCCATTTCGATTTAATTTTCATTAAGTAATTATATTTCTTACCGAAATCGAAAATAAAAGATATAATTTTTCTTTATCGCTTCAGTATACATGATTATTCAACGTGGACGGTGCATGGATAAATAAGCTTTACTTTTACGCCATCTTTTGTGATTAAATCTATAATACAATTTTTATTTGTCTTAAAAATTTTTGTTGATGAAAATTAATTTAAGATGGTAATGTCCTTTCTCATCCCCTATTTTGTGCAGTAAAATAAATATTCGTGCCTTTTTATTTTCTGACTTTAAAACATAGATAACTGCATTAACACAAATAAGCAAATTAATTAAATAACTTCAAATATTTAACATAATTTTTAGGACAACAAAGTACAGCATTTTTTTATTCACATCCACGCGGCCCTTTCTGCTTAACATACATGTCGAAATATATTTTTTTTTGTCTACTGCCTACTTGATGAAAGCTGATTAATTTTTATATAAGTTCAGGAATTGGTAGTTTTTCGTTATCAATTTAATTATTCTTCTCTAGTGATAAATGAGAAAAAGAAATAGCTGGAAAACCCGCCACATTTGTTCTACTCATGTTAATTACAATTCAATTATAGTGAAAATAACATAGCAGCAAATCTCTTAATAATTCGCTTCACACCTGAAGTAATTACCAGCTTGATGACAACAAATAAATATGAACGCGCTCACCATTTTCTCGACAACGAACAGGCTAACGAACTTCTACTATTAGAGAAAGCGGGGAAACTCAAGCATATGACTTGTGTTGCTTATTTCATCTCGCAAATCTGTGAGAACGACAACGGCAACAAACTTTACGAGCCGAAAATTTGAAACACAAACCTGTTCATGCGCACAGAATCTCTCTCCGACAACTTGCGATTTGTTTTTTGTTTCTTTCGTAAAATAATTTTTTTTCTTACGATTTACGCATACACGTATTTAAACTGCTTTTGATTTACAATAAGCATGTATACTATTATTTGTAGATTTAAACAATGGCAAATAAGTGCAATTATTATTTTTTTGATCAACCCAAAAAAAAAACAGTATGTGTTACTAAGCAAACACTAAAACAATAAGTCCACGAACTCATTATTTTAGAATGACGGAAAAAATGCCAGTTAAATATATTTTACCGCGACGATTTACTTGTGCTTTCAATGTATTTTTAATACATATGTATATGTTCATTGTGGTCACTTACAATATAGTAGGATGTTATTACAAAATACTTTATTTTGGCATTGTATAAATAACCGACCAGCATTAAGAAAATAAAATGCAAAATGTGCAACACTACTTCGCAGCATTTGTTGTGGAAATGCTTACTAAGATAAGAAATAAAACATTATCATTACCCATAAACAAAATTTTGTTGCTCTCCACAATACAATACATGTACTCAAATTGTATAACCTTTACATAAATTTGGTAATATCACACTCGCCTGTACATTATGTGTTCAAGGACACTGAAGAGCCAAAAAAAAACTGGCACACCTGCTTAATATCATGTAGGGCCCATGAACACGCTGAAATGCCGCAACACGACGTGGCATGGACTCGACTAATGTCTGAAGGTATGCAGGAGATATTCACACCATGAATCCTGCAGGGCAGTCCACAAATCCAATCTGCGCTAATTTGAGAAAGGATTGCACGTCTGTTACGTTTAATGATTCTTGTCAGTCGTCGTTTGTCCCGTTCTTTCACGATCATTTTCCGTCCGCAGCGATTTCGAAGATGTGATGGTTTACCGGATTCCCGATATTCATAGTACACTCGTGAAATGTTCGTACGCGAACATCCAAATGTTATCGCTACCTCGGAGATACTATTTCCCATCTCTCGTCCGCCGACTATAACACCACGTTCAAACTCACTTAAATCTTGATAACCTGTTATTGTAGCAGCAGTAACCGATCTAGCTGCCGACCGCATTGCATTACTCTTAACTGGATCCATACCTCTGTTATTCGCATACGCACGCCTATACCGGTTTTTTTGCCTCTTCAGAGTAGATCAGGCGGGATGCACCAATTTGTGTTACCTGGAACAGGTATTGAATCTGTAATCTCTCAATTGTGAAAGGAATGATGTTGCATTTTTAGTGAATATGAGCATTGTACACACGTGCTTCAGCACTATAATTTAATTTTTCAATTTTGAACTAGGCTAACCAAACCCACAGAACCTGACATATCTTAATATGCCTAAAATACAGGTATTCCACATACATATATAGGTAACGAAGAGACAAGGGTTCTAAAGGAAGTTATCTTTATTTTAAATAGCTAATTTAATTTCGGGCTTCTGAACCCAATCTTCGAACAATATTAATAAAAACAATCATAGCCTGCTAGTCAAATAATAAAGGTTAACATGAAACATAATTCAATTCATTCCAATTCCTGTAGTGTTCCACGTGTGTAATGTGCATGTAGTGTTGTAATTCAATTTTGAGTGAGTAAATTATTGAAAATAAACATTCATAAATATTGATTGGCAATGTTATAAAAAATCCAAATACAAAAATTTATAGCTTGTACAAACCCATTACATGTGGAACTGCATAAAATCACTTACGGTACTGTAAAAATACATTTGAGTAGGTACTTGCATATACTGTAGCCCATTCATGGTTTCTTCCAACTTTCCTGCTAAAGATTTACTTCCAGGATATTGCTCCGCATAAGCAAACAAGCTTAACCAAGACTAAAAAATTACACCAAAGTGACAACGCACTGCATTCGTGCGCACTCACGGTAGTAACATTTTGCATTTTACTAATATTATAAATGCGAATGTTTGTGTGTGTGTATGTTTGTTCCCATTCTGCTCCACAACAGCTCAACGGATTTTGATGAAATTTGGTATGAAGGTACTTTAGATTATGAAATAGGACATAGGCCACTTTTTATTCCGGTAAATTTGACGGGTCCTGTTTAATAACAACAAAACTTAATCCTGCAACAGCTGGGAACGTAACCGAACTCAGCTTCATAACGGCTGAACGGATTTTTATAAAATTTGGTATGTAAGTACTTTAGGTCCAGGAACAGGACAAATGATACTTTTTATTATGTTTCTGTGGAATAACAACAAAACGTTATTCTGCAACGGCTGGGAACGTGACAGAACTCAGCTCCATAACGGCTGAATAGATTTTGAATAAATTTTGTATGTAGGTACTTTAGGCCCTGGAATAGGACATAGGATACTTTTTATCCCGGAAAATTTTACGGTTCCTCTGGCATAACAACAAAACCTTATTATGCAATGGCTGGTAACATGACCGAACTCAGCTCCATAACAGCTGAACGGATTTTGATAAAATTTGAAACGTAGGTATTTTTGGTCCTGGAATAAGACATAGGATACTTTATATCCCGAAATAATGTTCGCATTGTGTGGAATAACAACAAAACATAGTTCTGCAACGGCTGGGAAAGTGACCGAAATATAATTTTCCTCTGGTGTCAGAGTTTATCAGACCACCCAAGGACCTCTGAAATGGCTTAACGACTGCTATCAATCGATAACAACCGGGACCGAATATTTAACGTACCCTCCGTAGCCCGGAAGCTACCATCCAAATGTGGGCCGCTGGGAACGTTGTTTAACTTTGGTGATCGTTTAAGATTCCTCAGCCAAGCGCAAAAAGTAGTACCTAGGTACACTTATTTCTAAGAGTACATCTTGATGAAACTCACATTTTGATTTTCATACATTGAAATCGGAAGTGTCGTAACTACGCGATAGTTGCACAGATACACGCCAAAAACATTACCCTACTTCTTGGGTATGTGGTAAACCATATTTCCTACCTTTTGGGTTGCCGTAATCAGTTAAAAACCGAGGCCAACATATTATAATTTCATAATTCTATTTTTTGACATAAATTAATTGTCTTCTCCCAATTTATTTATTAGTGCATCACTGTAAAATTCAATTGTACCCGGGCGAAGCCGGGCCGGGTTGCTACTAATATGTATTTCTTACTAAGCATTGAGTTGAGTGGAGCGATTTGGGCGACACTTATTAACCAAATCTTGAGAGCCAATGAGGGTGAAATTATGTGAGAGTGGAGCAGCACCGAAATACAAGAGCAGGCGAAACTGGAGATACCCGAGAAAACCCGCCGACGAGCAGCATCATCCGGCATGATTCCATTTTGCAAAAATCCGGGAGTGACCCGGCCAGAGATTGAACATGTTTCGCCTTGGCGGGAGCAAGGAGCAGTCTAACTGCTCAGACAAAGTAACCCCTTTTATTAAACATTTCCAATAAAACTATACTTCTCTCTACTTTTTTCAAATATAAATTAAGAGACGAGTAGCTAGATAATGTATGTTCGATGCCAGCGTCTTGACAGGGACACAGGGTCACCGAAGCTTGGTAAGGAAATGACAAACCTCATGCGTTTGCATTCCGCTTTGACGGCAGCCATCTTGAAAGCCAGTGCCAAAATTTCGCAAAATTTGCCAAAATTCCCAACATTTCCAAAATTTTAGGAAGCTTTTTTTTTCCAAAAAATTATTTTTTAAAAAATTAATTATCCAAAAATTATTTTTTTCAAAATTAACGTTTTTAAAATGTTGATTTAATATTTCAAAAGTGGGATTTAATATTTCAAAATTAAAAAAAAATTCTTTACATTTTAAAAGTTCCAGAAAATTATTTTTTCTTGCTCATTCCCTGGTGGCCATGTTTTTTCATGGGGCTCTCTAAGCCAATGCCTAGGAGTCGACCATGTTGGTTGTGGCTCCCAAAGACACCGCCCAGTCACTATGTCACACTCTGGCATTCAAGGGGGGTGGTGCCGTGGTGACATAATGGATAGAGCGCAACTCCATGTTCTTGCATTCACACACCGACGGCGGCTCCCAACAGAGACGCCTGGCACGACATAGCCTCGGGGCTATGGGACTTCACGCTCTTGCATTCTATAGCAAGGGTGCTGCGATGATGCAATGGGTAGAGCACAACTTCATGCTCTCGCATTCACAGGGAAGAGGGCAGGCGTGTCCCAAGAGCGACGCCTTAGATGGCAAATTAAATGTAATGCTCTAGCATTCCATTTCAATGGGGGCCACAGTAGCAAAATGGATAGAGTATAAGTTATAACATCACGCTCCCGCATTCACAGGGGAGGGCAGACGTGTCCCAAGAGAGACGCCTGCCATGGGACATTGCGAGTAGATGACATTTCGAATTGTGGGGACACAGTGACATAATGGCAAGAGAATATGTAAAATATGTCATGCTCTTGCGTTCCATTGCTACAAGGGACGTAACGGATAGATGACAAGATAAATTTCATGCACTAGCATTACATTTCTCGGGGAGTGGGGCCGTGGTAGTGTAGTGGATAGAGTGCAGAACTTCGCGCTCCCGCATTCACAGGAGAAGGGGCAGACATGTCCCAAGAGAGTGACACCTGCCATGATATATATACCCTCGGGGAGGGGGCTCCTTACAGCAATGCACCCACCATGAGTGGGGGCAGCAGTGATGCAGTGGATAGAGAGCTGTGCCTCCCAAGAGAGAAGCCAGCCATGAAAAAAAATGTGCTAGAGCCTTGCACGTGTTTAAATTATAACTCCACCCCTCCCATCACCGCCCACAGCCACGGCCCCTGCCTCCTCGAGAGNTATAAATATATATTGGTAACATCACAAGTATAGTGTACAGGCTGGTTACAATGCTGCAGACAGTTGAAAAGCGAGTACTTTAGGCAATGGGAAAAAATAAAATATAAATATATATAAAATTTAGAGAAGAGCACTACAATGTGATACAAAGACCGTGCGAGGGTGGGACAAAACCTAGAAGGAGTCACATGTGTGACAATTAGCAGTATGTTAGATAAAAACACACACACATACAAGACAAAAGTAATAATAATAGCAACAATTGCAATTGACACAAGAAGTAGTATGGTGGAAACCACCACAAGTTAAAGTAGCATGACAAGAGGACTCAGAATAAAAACAGGAGAGGTACAAAAAAAAAAGTGTGAAACAAAACAGACGTGCCAAGGTGGTGATGAAGATCTCGTTAGGACATCGGCGGGATGGAACCAAGAGATATATGGAGTCACAGACGTGACAATATATATATATATACGACTAGCAGGAATATCTGGTGTGGAGAGAGTTGTAGTCACATAAGTAACAATATATGTAGAGCAGTAGCATGAGGTAATCAAGAATGGATGACGTACAAAACGAACACCAAGCTGACGTAGGTTGACAAAAGTACATTTAGATATGTAAAAAATTAGCATGTAATACAGCATGTTGTGAAAAACATGAATGTTGGTTTACCTGGCAAGGCGGCAATGGCTTGCATGTGCTCCAGTATACCTCCTACAAAATGAAAACATGTACAGGACNGTTGTAGTCACATAAGTAACAATATATGTAGAGCAGTAGCATGAGGTAATCAAGAATGGATGACGTACAAAACGAACGCCAAGCTGACGTAGGTTGACAAACGTACATTTAGATATGTAAAAAATTAGCATGTAATACAGCATGTTGTGAAAAACATGAATGTTGGTTTACCTGGCAAGGCGGCAATGGCTTGCATGTGCTCCAGTATACCTCCTACAAAATGAAAACATGTACAGGACGTGCTGGTATCAGGCCTGGCAAGTAAGATGAGCTCTTACATGCGCTCCAGCGTGTTACCACCCAGTATACCTGGCAAGGAGTAGACTGCAACCCTTGTAAGGGCTACAGTACACTGAATCAGACTGCGCGTAGGCCAATAAAATAGTATACCTAGCAAGCCATCCAGTCTTGCACAGGCTCCATTATACTGCAGGAAAGAAACAAAACTGATAATCTACCTGACAATGTTAGGAACTTACCTCTTGAATGAGCTATAGTATACTATCAGGCAGCACACCTGACAGGCCTGCAACACACTTGCTCGCGCTACAGCATGCTTATCGAGAAATATGGCTATCAAAAAACCCCTCAGCAATATACCTGACAAGCCGAATACGAAGACGCCTGTAAGTTCTCCAGTACATGCTGGGAGAAATAACACTCCCTCCAGAACGACATACATAACTACATAGGCCTGACCTAGAGCCATTTTTTCTTTTTAGGGCTGATAACCATAGGGGACGGTATGAATGGCATCATCCAGGACTTTTCATCTGTCGTCCATCCACGAAAGCACTAGTTTGTTCACGCGCTCGGAGTAAATTTCGTGGTGGTACGAGATAATACTACCGACCTGTACTCTCATGCTGCGCTTGGCCAAAAGGATGTGCCGGTAATCGTCAAACATTAACGTGTTTTCAACTACGCACCTCTGTATCCCCTTCGCGCGTTTCACCATCGTATTTTGGCAACAGTATGCATACATCTTCGCCCGCAACCCGACAAACTCAACCATATCATTACCTGCACACTCATCCTTAAACATCCCAATCACCTTGGCGTTGACTGGAGAATAGCAGGGATGAGTGGGAGGGTAGCCGCTAGTCTCGAACTCCGGCATGAGTGCCGGGTCAGTGGCGAGGTCGCTGTAAATGTCAGCACAGTCGAGCTCCATTATATAGGAATCGGTGTCCATATAGGAGAGACCGACACTGCTTCCATTTCGCGCTCGCATGAAGTCATAGTAAAAGTGATACATGAGTGTCTTTGTCAGGTCGAGTACGGCAAACCCAGCGTATATGGGCTTGTCAATTGTTACGCTCTCTTGGCATAATTTGACTAGGGACAATGATTCACCACATATTGTTCAGCATTTAAATGCAGGTTTATCAATTAATTTCTTTGCGCGAACTTCTCTACACACGAGTTCCATACTCTGTCGTTTACGTTTATTTTCCATAAGTTTGCGGTACGTTGTGTTATTCATTAACTTAAAAAAGTCCTTCTCGAAGGCGTTCGTGGCTGCCTGACGTTTCATCGTATTCATGTCTATATCGGCTTTAGCCACACCTTCTGCTGGTATTGAAGGACACGGTGAAAAGCCTTCAGCCGCAACCTATGATCCAATGTTTGCTTCAGAGTACGGTAATGTACGATATAATAAAGCTTGCTCTCCAGGGTCGTCATAAGTTTGGCGAGTTTGGACTCCGGGGGACGCTCGTTCATTGGCAAGAAAGGAAGATCCATGTGTGCTTCGTGAAGAGCGGGAAGGTATTCTACATCTACCTCCAGTATGAAGCCAACTTATCCATCGTCTGGCACGCTCATCACATCGATGTTCGTGGCGGTCCATTCGAAACCGCCGTATGGGAGAGGCAGATACATCGCCCACCCGTATAAATTATTGGCATATAAGTACTGGAGGTAGGTGGATGGCTTGCTGGCATCATACATGGCTGGTAAATACCTATTGTTTCCACCATGTGCCCCTTAATACACTGTGCCACCCCTCCCCGGATATCAGCTTCAAGGAACAGGTGGATGTCGTAGTTGGTAAGCAACTCTAATTCCACCTGTATCTTGTGAAACATTGCGTCAAACAAGAATCCGAGCGCGCTAATGTAGCGCACACAGTCGAGACTGTACGTGCGTAGACAGAGCACCCGGAAATTCTCGAAAACGTCGCACAGAATCAACACGTCCGTTTTCAAGTAGAGCTCCGAATAGTCTCGGAGGGTGCGGCAGCCGAACACGTCCCAGACGGTTTGTGCGAGCTGGTAGTCTTCCGCACTGATGTTCCCCCCAGTAGGCCTATTGTAGAATGACTCTATATCAGGTAACCGCAGCTCTGCAAGCCTCTCCCACGAGCTAATGTAATCGTAGGGGAAGACACCTTTCCAGGTTACCAGCTCTAGGTCGCGCTCTACTGTGAAGAAGCGAGATGTTGTGTGGAATTCGCCGGACTACAGATTCTGCGCGAGAGTTGCCAGGCTAGCAGACATAAATCTAAACGTGTCCTTAAATTGAATGGTGAATTTGTCGCCCAAACTTTTACTGAAGGTGATGAGTTTTTTCTAGGTATGTGGAATAATATATATGTCCTGGGAATCTTAGCCAAGCTGCTTAATAATTAAATTGGCATCTTACATCAAGTTATGGAAGAGTATCGGCAGTATATGGGAATGGCGACGAAGTTTGTTGCAGTTATTACAAGACGCCCCGATAAAACTGCCCGTAAAATTATCATGGTCATGCACATTTCGGTTGTCATAAGTGAACACGCCAGAACAGTGGCAGCAGGTAGTAGCTAGAGCATAGCCAGCCTATTCCCAGTGCGATAGTGCTCGCATAGGTTCAGACTGACTATATATGTCTTTCACCAGGAGAGCTATCCTAACCTCCTCTTCCATGAAGCATTTCGACGCAACTTCGCCTGTGTAAATGGTTACACCCGGGGGTAGGCTGGTCGTCTTGGTGGCTGGAATAATTGCGTTGTCTATCTTGATGTATATGCCATAAGAATAGGGCTCGTGTTTTTGGTATCTATGTGTGTAGGACGTGTCCGGGTTCAGCTGACACGTCTGCACAGGCACCAGCATCGCCTCAGAGTCTGCATATACTACAATAGGTACCTTATCACCGTTTTGGTAATTCTGGAACTTGAGCACAGGCGGCTTGCCATCTGCCGCAGGCTGTGGCATGTCTGCGTTAACAGCACTGTGGTCATTACAATACCTCCTGTGCTCGGCCAGAGTTTCGGGACCCGTCAACCCGCTCACATGTGCTCGATTATCATACGCTTTGAAGCAGCGTTTACAGATATCTACACCGCCATGGTGTGATGTCACCTGGGAACGTACCAGTCGCGAGAAATTATTTACATAACAATAGTGCGAGTTCTGGTCCTCCGCAGTGGTGAGTAGCAGCAAATCAAAGTGCTTGGCCTGTTCTTCACCTGTCACCCATATCGGCCCTACTTTAGTATTCTTGTCGAGTGTGTAAATATTAATGCTGATCCCCGGATTAGCTCTCTCAAACCTACCTATTTGATGTAGAGGGGTGGGGAAATCAACGGTGGAAAAATCGGAGCGCGTATCCAGCCTGGTGTATTGGTGGTTGATGCGCTGAAGATGTCCCTCCTCTACAAAGCATGTCAGTATCGCCCATTTAAAGCACTGCAAGTCAGCGTTGTGCGGGTTGATAATCGCCTTTTTCTCCGCGAAACCTGAAGGCAAGGGGATCGAGTTAATTTATGCGTAACTGGACCCATTTCATGGCAGTGAGGGTCCAGCTGCTGCCCTTCCCCATATAGTCCGTCTCCTCGTGACAGATTTTTGAAATGGAGGCCGACACCGTCTCCTCTATGTCGGCCACATAAAATACAGGCACGTTCTTCTTAAATGCTCGACGATCTACCTCCTCGTCCTGTGGCTCCGGTTTTCTATAAACGCACTCGAGAAATAAATTTAATTTGACCACCCCCTGGTTCTCGACTTCCTGCTCGAGTTGGCCAATAATATTTGATTTCATACTCTCGAGGTAGCCGCAAATGTCTACGGCTGCCCTCGACGTATTGTACGCGATGTAAGTTCTCAAAACGCCGTTGAACCGACATTCCATTTCCACGAACCCATGGGAGTTGCCCTCGCCAGCCCCAGTGGTAGTGAAGCCTCGACGAGGGCTACCCTCGCACGCAAGAGCCGGAATTGCATGGGAAGGCCCGGGCTGCGGACTTGTCACTCGCGCGCGCTTCGCCGGCCGGCAGGTGGGGTTAGCAGCACCAGAGCACTTTGCGCAATACGTGCGAAGTCGATCGGCTCTGGTAAACTGCCGGCCGCAGGTCCCACATTGTAATGGTCGAACTGTGGGATTCGCCCAACAAGCGCGTTCAGGGTGACGAGCATCGCAAGGACGCCCGAAGCCCTCATTGCAGAACGCGCAGTTGGATGCCAGAGTGTGACATAACGACTGGGCGGTGTCTTTGGGAGCCACAACCAACATGGCCGACTCCTACACATTGGCATAGGGAGCCCCACCCCCCATGAATAAACATGGCTGCCAGGGAATGAGCAAGGAAAAATAAAATTTTGGAACTTTTGAAATATTAACAAAAAAAATTAACTTTTGAAATATTAAATCTCACTTTTGAAGTACTAAATATATTTTAAAAACATTGATTTTGAAAAATAAATTTTTGAAAATAAATTTCGTAAAAAAACAATTTTTTGCCAAAATTGTGGAAATTTTTTGAATTTTGGCAAATTTTGCCACTGGCTGCCAATATGGCCGCCGTCGAAGCGGAATGCAAACGCATGAGGTCTGTCATTTCCTTACCAAGCTTCTGTGTCCCTGTCATGACGGTGGCATCGAACATACATTATCTAGCTACTGAGACGAAATATTATAATTTATATCGAAATATAAGAAAAATACAAATTTAGCTAATAAAGTAATGTAGTTTAATGTGAACACAGTTATAAAATGCCTATGATACTTGGCATATTTAGGAAACAGCCAAACATTTTATATATGGGGTGATTTTCTTAATGTNCTTCTGTGTCCCTGTCATGACGGTGGCATCGAACATACATTATCTAGCTACTGAGACGAAATATTATAATTTATATCAAAATATAAGAAAAATACAAATTTAGCTAATAAAGTAATGTAGTTTAATGTGAACACAGTTATAAAATGCCTATGATACTTGGCATATTTAGGAAACAGCCAAACATTTTATATATGGGGTGATTTTCTTAATGGTTTGATCCAAAAGTGTGAAGAAACCGTAAATATATTATACACAATATTCCATACAAACCAAATTGCTTCTGTGCTACCTTTGTTAAAATATATTACAATTATTACTATACATGTACTGGTGTCTTACTCATTTTACGACACGTAACAAAATAGATCATCTTAATATAAATTGTAAATTCTGCTTATATGTTTTGTGTGTATCCCACGATAAAATTACAGTACATTGATTTTGTATACTGAAAATCATTGACAAAAACAGTAATCCATTAACTTAAGTAAAATACTTTTTTTTTCAATACGTTTAATAATTTAAGGATTTCGACACTAGATGGCAATGCGTTGTATCATTATATGCTAGAGTAAAGAGGACATTTGATAAATTTGATGTATTATGAAACGTTAAATGGAATTTATCATTGATCCACATTAAATACATATGAATATCAGGATTTAGTATGTGTCTTCTAATATGTGAATACGCAAGGAATACAATTTCATAAATATTTACAAATTCGAAAGGATTTTATTTTTTTTAAACTTTTATGCACAATGCCGTTGCGTGGCTGAGTTCGGACATCACGGAAATTTGGAGTCGTATGTGTATGGTGCATGCCTGAGGCATAAGTCTATCAGGCAAAGGATAATTTTCCCTGGGGCGCCAGCTCGTAGAGCACAAGAATAGAATGCGTGCGGTCAACAACCCCAAGATGTGGCCTACCCTGATGGTCCAACATAGGAAGATCAGCTGTAATCCAAAATGGCCAGGCTTGTGAGAGATGTTTCAGCCCCTCTCAACCCATATCCACTGCGGTACTGGGATTGATACTGGCCATTCCAAAAGCCTTAATGACAAAACGGTAGAAGGTTATACAGCCGTGAAGCGGACGGTCAAATTAGTAAACTTGGCGAACATTTCAACACATGATGTTTAATTTGACGTTTCCCTAGTCTGTGGCACCTATACAGCTGTTTCCACACTATGAATTTGGGAGCTCCTACACTGTGAAAAACGGCACGAAGCCTACATGTTTTTTACAAGTGAACAATTTTGCCTCAGGAGTTTAAAAGTCTCTTGAGATGTGGAGTGGCATCTCTCCGGGCAATGAAAATATGAGTTCCTGTTCGTAAATAAAGCAATTACTACTAATGCTCGGTGGAAAAATATGTAGAGCCGGTGAGGCAGTGCACGAACGACTACCCCCACTCAGATGCCAAGATGCTACTGACTGTCATGATAGGCAACCCCCGCGTGAGCCCCAAAGTATGAGAAATTTCTAACATGAATGTCTGAAAATTGCACTTTGCTTAAAATTAACACAGTTGATGCGCACATAATAACACTGATAAAAAATAAAATGAACATAATTTATATGACATAGATAACACTTGCAATAATTGAAATAAATAAAAATACGTACTGGCACTTAAGCATACGTAATAATCTGCATGGTTGTATATCTTATGTCTTCCAACCTGTAAAACTGAAAGAAACGCTGTAAACAAATATTTAAACAGTAAGCCTTCATTCTTATCATTATTATTTTTGTAATCTGAAAATTCTGATGTCATTGGCGGAGTTACCCCAAATAATAATACATCACTTATATGGCCCTACATTATTATAGTAAAAAACTTACATAAACTGAAGGTTTTGTCGGTTAATATTTTTATGGCAAAACACATTTTGCAAATTTAGATGTTCGTCAATGTGTTTTCGTAAAAGTTTTCTTACATGTATCCTGGATTGGATTTCATTATTTACTGTCAGTTATGATACCCAGGTTTTATGAGCTTGAGTTATACGAATGTACCTATATCCATTCATTTTGGTATGAATACTGTTCAATGTTAGTTTGCTCAAGTTGAACAAGCTCATAATATTCACTATAATTACTTATTTCAGTATGCGAATTTCTAGGAAGTGATATTCAAAGAACAATGGACTTAATCCCCTCAACCAGACTCCATTGAATTCTGTACGTGTAAAAACAATTTGAAGGGGTTAAATTAAAAGGGTACTGTCAAAAATTATATCACTTGTAGTCCTACTATGAAACTCACAAAATAATGTATATAAAAGGAACATATGAAATTCTGTAAAAAAAAAATTATTGTACAACAATGGCAATAATATGCAAAACAACAGTACTACTGGTCACAATTTAAATGTTGAAAGATTCATCTATTGAACAAAAGGAGCATGAAATAAGGAATGTTCATAGGCTTGCCTTGAAATTTTAAAATCTGATTTACTCAGTTCTTTAATGCTACATGGATCTATTGAAAAAAAAAAATTAATTTATCTGATGCTAATGATATTTGTTCTAGTAATTTTTGATGAATTCAAATTGTTACATAAACACTGATGTATAATTTTACCAATAATTACATTCAACAAAGCCCTACTGACAGTAAACACACAAACATTTCAAATAATACCAGAATGTATTTACGAAAATAATAATACATTAATCACAGTAATTATTTATCCCTTTTCATTCAGGAATTTCATTTCAATGAAATTAAAGAAAAAAAAAACATTTGAAGTAATTATACAAACAATGATACACAACATACGACAATCTCAAGATGCACAGAGTACAAAAATATGGGGTTTTGTGACGGTGTTTGGCCTAAAAACGAGGGCCAGAGAGGAATGAGAAGAAATGTCTCACCGCCATGGCAAGACATGTCACCGTAACCATTTTCAAGTCTTCCATAGTTTAGGTGCGTTGCTACATACAACCCTCTTCTTCAATTGAAGTATTTATGGGTACATGTACTCACACATTTTATACAGTTATTATGATGTTTTAATTTCATAGTCTACAAATTTGTATGTTTACTTGCCACAAACATGAATTATTTTCTTTGATCATCATTTATGTTGGTATTTACCATAATTTCACTTACACATTAATAGTTAGTCAGTTTTGATGTAATTGTTTGCACTTGCACTAAATTTACATGCCACTTCAAATTTTGCTTTAGTCTGCTCAGAAACGATATTTCCTTTTAACATTCACTGACGTAATGTGCGTAAAAAGTACAATTATGGGATTCTATAACCATTAAAATCCATTTTCGTCCACATCATGTGCAACAATAATTTTTGCTCAAATAAGACAATCAAGCATGAAGACATCTTTACTATACATTTTGGAAATTATACACAACTCTTTAACAGTAAGATTATTATTCATATGTGCGGATAATATCATTTTCAAAAATACGTCCAAAAAATTTAAATGTCAACATAATCACGAATATATTCAACAAGAAACATAAAACATGTCAACAATAAATATGACTTTGGGGAAGAGAGAGGTAAAAATACGAAATTCACTGATATACACAACAATTGGAATAATGTAAGATGACCAAACACATGACATCAAAGCGCGTGAAGACAACGAGTGACGACAAAACGGCAGCGGAAAACCAGCTTCAGTCAGTACTTCAATGAGAGAAAGAGTAGGGGCTCATTTGTTGAAAGGTTTCTGCATGTTAATCATGCTATATTTTGCTTTAACTAGGCCTTATTTGTTGTAAATGTGCTGTCATGTAATATGATGTTAAATTTTTAGTGCACAAAAAATCTATACTTCCAAAGTAGGGGTAACACACATTGTTGTATACATAAACTGCAAAATAGTGGCTTTAATGATAGTTTTAGTGTCTTACAGTGTGCATGGACTTACAATGTTTCAATTACAGGTTTCTGTTATTTTTTATTAGGGGAATATAAGGACTCACCATTATTTCTTCACGCAAATCGCCATGTTGCTGCCCCTGACTCTTATGGCTAAGCGCAGTGAACGAAAGTAAAGGAGTATGCTGCATTCACTGTTACCGTTAGCGTATTAAATTTGTACTCAGGTAGCTTTCCTTCCAGGGTTGTGTAGTATATAGTGAGAGGAGTGTTGCTGCGTTTGCTATTGGCAATTTAATAACTACCGTGGGAAGATATGTAATTTATGAAAAGAGCACGAACTGTGTTCTGAAAGTGAGACAAGATGAGACACTGATATACGTCACAGTTTTTCACAGTTTGGCAGGTCACCACATTTCATAGGTTACCTGTCTGACAATGTTTTCTGTCAGTTCTCAGTCAAACATGAGCTATGCAATACTTACTTTTCACCACCAAAGGGATACTTTACATTGCCACAAAAATAGGTGAGTACATTAATATCACTGTTACTTTAAAAAGTTGACTTTTGCTGAAAGTCGTTTTGCAGTGCTAGCCTTACCCTTTCCATCTGACTCCATAACCTACATCATAGCGACAAAATAGTTATTCCAAACAAAATCTGTACTACTGAACTTCCTGAAGCACGAGCAATAGCGAGCAAACAGAATGGCACCAATTTAACTGCTTTATACTGTTTTCTTGGATCATTGCGTAAATTATCTTGTACGAATTTTATAAAAAGGAAAAAAATACATGAAGGAGGTAAATCTGCACTCTCCCGCCCCCCTTTCCACCTTTTTAAAAAACTCTCTTGCTCACACTCTGGGAATCTCAATTACACTGATTTTGCGTGCAATCACAGTTCTGGGGCCATTAATGGAATTTGGTGGCCTTTTTATTACCTATTTAATGATTTCCTTTATTTTTTTATTTTTTTATATATTTTACCATGCATTTTTCCTGACTTTCATTGCATTCCTCTCTATCGGGTATCTTAGTTTGTATATGGCACATACTAATGCGATCATATAGTACCATTACTACATACCAATTTATAATATTGTAAACATTTCCTTCAGATGAGCCCCTAACTCTTCATACTGAAATATTCACCAGATTCAAAGTGGTATTAAATAAGGATAATATTTCAGACAGCATTAACTTAATATGTCGTGTTCTAAAAATTAACAGAATAGGGAAGGAAACAAAACAAATATTACAAGTTAGATAATGGCCATGCCGTGTTATAATCGTAGACTGTAGTAGCACGATGAAAAGGATCGCCGTTCCTTATATCTAACTCCGGAGACCATAAATGATAGTCTTCCTTGGCAAACACAGCTCACCAATACCGGGACGTCTTACCACTCAAAATATGCACACAACTTGCTGTGGCGTTTACTCAACGGTATTAATAACACATAATCAGTTAGTTGTTGGAAGACATGTAAGGAGTTAGCCAAATTACTAGTGAATTTAGCGCAACGAGTACAGACAATAAAACACGACACGAATAACATATACATATAATCCTTCAAATAAAACACTTGACAGAACACTGCAATTTTAGGGCCCTTGGGAACCCCATAATACATTAAGACGGCTCATTTACTCACCCCAGAATTAAGGAGTATTGAAATTGTTCAGTACCCAAGACCAAAATTCTAGCCACATACTTACATAACGTCAACTAACATATATTTGGCTTACAAAAAATTAAAAATTTAAATAGTAGAATTTGCTTGCTACTAGCGCAGCTATTCTCGACATTTAGGTTTCTGTAACTACTACCAATAAAATAAGCGACCCGGAAGTCCTATAGCAGTTTCCTCCCTGGAACAGCTTATAAGAGCTGGCAGCCTTGCAGCCCATGTGCGCACTAAGGGAGTAACACCTCCCTTTCTATGCTAGACGCATTCCACGTCCCTGCCACCGGCGTGCGCATGCGCTAGTGAGGCTGGACGGGCTGCCTCCTCTGCAGCCCAGCCACGCTGCTCAGTCTAGCGCTGTACAAGCTACTTAAACACGCGTTCGCATTGCTCAGTCGAGGGGATTGACCTACGATTGTTGGCAGAATAGAAAGCTCGAAGCAATCATAATAACTTTTATTTTAAGTTGTGAGTAGCTGCGACATTAAAAACTGTTTTTTATGTCATATCCAACGATTAGGCATGGTGTAGGGTCCTCAGTTCGTAATTCTATCTATTAAAAATAATAATTTCTTATATCGGAATTAGAAAAAAATCTGCTGTTTTCACAGAATATTTCAGGACTATAAGATAAAGGCTAAACGAAAGTTTAAGAATAATTATTTTGGAGTTAGAATGAAATAAAATGTTAGCAAATGTATTAATGGAGCGAGTTTAATGAGCTTATTAGAGAGGTTAGTGCGCGAATTTACGAATGATTATGTAATCCTGATATAAATATTTACGCCAAATTCATAGGTTAAGAACAGTATAAGGTTCTGAGTGCTAAACATGAAAACATGAAAATAATAATTTTCTGTTTGATTTAGGAAAACAAATATTTTTTATGCTTTAATTCAGCTAAGGGATCATTTTTCACGAATGTGTAATAAAGGCGAAAAGGAAGTTTTAGAAGAATAATTAATATAGGGCTATATGAGGTTTGCATTTTGAATAATGGCGCGAGTTTTTGAAGCTTATTACCGGAGTTAGTGTGCAAGTTTATGTTTAGTATTCATGTGCAACTGGTACATAGTTTAAAGCAATATATCTCAGGTAGACATGGCTTAGTGACCTAAGTGGTAATCCCCAAACCATAAAAATATATTTATTTTCTCTCGGTCATAGAAAAGATCAGACGACATTTTCCGAGTGATGGGGAAATATTTTTTTTATGTGTTCAGAACAAATAAAAAACCATAAAATAGACGAAAAATACCTGTAAACGAAAACGGTAATCGATAGTTTGCCGTGATATTTGGAACAGGTCTGATGTGAGAAATAAATAAAAAAATACGTCCTGAGGTCCTACTTTGCAACAGTGTTCGTCAAAAAAATAATTAAAATATTAATAACTCTCAGACTGGGTAAGAATTATACCTTGTAGAGTGGACTATAGCATCCCACCTATCTGCATCACCTGACTGATAATATTAACGACATCAATTAAATTGGGGTGAAGTTCGCAGTTTAAATAATTACGGGAGTTTCAGAATTTTTTTTGTAGGTTTATGCTCTTCACACGCGCATACTTAATAAAATAAATTTTATTTACGTAGGTGTCGATAACTGTGTATTTTATAGGAACATCTGCTCGCGTGAATAGGAACCGTGGGTTTTCTGAGAGTACGAACATTGTATGTTGGTTTTCTCGGTGTGCTTCCACGCATTTCAAATTACAAAATATGCTACATTTCTCTCCGTCCCATTTTCGTTTATCTTATCTGTTTTCTCCCTGAACTCGGCACTTGAAAACATCCGGTTCACTGCCAGCCCTCTTTCTGGGTGATAAGCTGCCTGATATTGCTAGCAAATTCCTAGATTAATGATCTCATATTCTGGAAAAAGCTGGGGGGGGGGTTCTGGTTGTTCTCAGCGCTATATCGAGAGTACTGTAATTTTAGCGCTATTTTGTTCACTGACTGGAGTATTGCAAGTGAGCTGTAAGTTTGAAAAAATAAGGAAATAATTTCTTTACATCGAATTTTATTTAATTCGCGAGTTAACTGTATTTTTTATAATGGTCAGCCTCCTACTCACTCTAAAGCATATTAAGGGAAACTCGGTGATTTGGATGTATTGTAGTTCCTTGGATTTTCAGCCCTGTAACTGTCTGATTTCAGCGCGGAATAATAATTATTGGAATGTGGCCTGACCTGCTTGGGCTGATGGGCATCATACTTTACACAGAATACTTTTATTTCACAATAATGTATCTATAGGGGAAGATGGCATAATTAAATGTCCCTGTAATTTTTCATATCTAGCGAATGATGCTTGAAATTTAAATCTCGGAATTTCAGAAGTATAGGCGTGTTTCAGAAGAGGGTGAGGAGCCTATAGTGTTATTACCTGATTAAGGGATGTGACTTAACGTAATCGCTATTCACATCTTTAAGGTAATACTGATATAGGCCAATGTATCACTAAATCTTCAAGATAAGAATTTCCTGAATGTATATGATATCTATGTAATTTATTTCTGTAATATTTTATGGCATATTTCTTTCTTTTCTTTTGTGTATGCAGGTTCACGTTCCTGCTCGAAGAGTAGGAGAAGAATATCATTATATAAATATTTTTTGGTACAATATATGGGACGACGTTACACTCCGCAAAAACTGAGGTGTTTAAATAGAAAAAAATCCTTTACCAATGCATTTTTGTATAATATAAGCACTGGCATTACAAAAAAAGTACTGAGGTGTTTTAATTTAGTTATAAAAAATTCATTTTTTTTGTATAATAAGTATATGAGACGATGTTCCGCATGAAAAGCTTAAGTGTTAAGATATTTAAATATTCATACATAAAATAAAGATTGGAGAGGTTATATGCCCCTTTTATATTATGGTATAGATTAGAATTGTGCCAAACATTGAGCACGCAAAGTTTTTATCTCAGGTATGAAAAAATTGAAAGTGATCTGCAGGATATGGAACCCGGATTTTCATTTTAGGAGGCGAGTGGTCTAACCACCACACCAAAGCACGTTTAAAATCTGTGGTCCTGCGTGGGATCTTCGATGCTAACTGTCTGGGTAATACACTGAGTAAAAATACAAATTTAGGCTTTGTTAGTTTAATTTGAGTCCTATCTGTTTTGACATTTATGGGCTCGCAGAACGATAAAAATATTTCGTAGTCGAGTGCCCAAAACACTACGTACTGTATTGCTGGAACAGTCGAAGGGCATGGTTTAAAATAAATAAAACACAAATGTATGTAACCGAAAATCGATACATCATAAATTTACATTTCTGAAACGCTTGCTGCTTGTAATGACTGTAGTGACTACCAGTACACATTATGGTTGAAGTAGGTATCAATATTAACACATGGTGTTTCAAGTGGGAGAAAGAACATTGCCTTTGCAGGAACTGATGTGATTAATTGTTTCCAAAGTATCGCCGCACGGATGTTGTGCAGTACAATTACTGGAGAAAATTTGCACGAGTGTGATTCTTCGCAAACTCTCTCTTTTCTCATGTCAACGAATAGTGTAGCTGAAGTGTTGCCGTAGTCTCTTGATGATATCGCGAAGAATGTGCAGGTGATGTGTCCATATTCGTCGCAGTAAATCGTAAGTCTCCATATGCACTTTACATTTAAAAAACTGGGAGATAAACCGCACTTCTAATTTGATGTTTTACATATAAAGGTGAATTATGCTACTGATGACATATCTATATACATGATTCAGTGTGGGGTGTAAAATTAACTGCATAATTAATCCTACTCTATAAAGCCACAAGGAAAACTTAGTATACCATTTTCGCAAACTAGTAGATTGTCATCGGCGCAACACAGAGCCAATTTATATGCGTTCTCCGTGTAAAGAGGATGTTGATGCGCCTTTATTGTATTAATTTAAACATGCACTGTTTTTGATCTTCCATTGTAGCTACTTAATCAGAAAATTCGATTTTGTCTTGTACCACGCACATCTGTATTCACTTAGTTTTTTTTTCGTTCCCTTGCCATTACTCTTGCAGGAGTATATTTTGATATTCATCGTTAATCGATCCATCCAGGAATATTTGCTTGTTTAGTAGTTTTTGAAGTATTTTTTCGCTGCAAATATTCCCATATTCTATTGTTCTCCATCAATTTTCTGAAATTTGTATTATTAGCTCCCCAAGTAGCAAAAGGAAGTTGAGACTCACTTGTGCAAATTTGCTCGTAGACGAGCAGCTCACATACACTTTCCATAATCACTTAACAATCAGTCAACCACTGTAATGCACACGCTGATTCTTGTGGGTCACATGCAATCTCTTGAGTGTTGTCTGCAGTTTGCCACATCTAGGCCACTGTATATACACTGAAGAGCCAAAAAAACGGGCATAGGCGTGCGTATGCAAATAACAGAAGTGTGGAACCAATCAGAGTAACGCGATGAGGTTGGCAGTTAGATCGGTTACTGCTGCTACAATGGCAGGTTATCAAGATTTAAGTGAGTTTGAACGTGGTTTTATAGTCGGCGCACGAGAGATGGGACATAGCATCTCCGAAGTAGCGATAAAATTTGTATGTTCGCGTACGACCATTTCCCGAGTGTACCGTGAATATCGGGAATCCGTTAAAACATCACATATTCGACATCACTGCGGCCGGAAAAAGATAGTGAAAGAACGGGACAAACAACGACTGACGCGAATCATTAAATGTGATAGACGTACAACTCTGATTGGTTCCATACCTCTGTTATTTGCATACGCACGCCTATGCCAGTTTTGTTTGGCTCTCCAGTGTTTATGAATATGGTAAATAAATTTATCTTATTACGGTGAAACAATTATTTTTTGGCTTTAGAAATGGATGGCAAGCTTCTTCTCTGGAGGCCAAAAGTGACCAACAGCTGGGCCACAATGTGCTTGCCAACAGTTGGCTGACGACAGTGGTTTACTTACAGCAGGCAAGAAGCAGAAAGTCAGTGGGCCAGTGCTACCACACATGGTCCACTGATGATGCTGATATGTTTAGGTTACAGTTGGTTATGCAGAAGCGGGCCACTTGTGGGAAGATTGTATTTTGCTACATGTATTTTATTTGAATAGTGACCCAGATGCAAGAGGCATCATGTGGGCCACAAACATCTTCGAGTGTTTTACAGTGGTTGACTGATTGTTAACAGATTATGGAAACTGTATGTGGGCCGTTCGTGTACAAGCATATAAACTCAGTGGGCCAATTGATATTTGCTACTTGGGATCTGTTACCTGTCACGTCAAACTAAGAACTGTGATGCTGGGTAACTCTGTCCACATAATGCAAACTAGCATGTGTTTCCTCTCTCAAAATAACGCTAACGTTTCACTTAAAACAATGTTCCCTCAATCAAATAACTTACCACCCTTTCTTCAATGTTTTATCAGTCATGGAAATTTTACAGTTATAATAATTCAAAATATCAAGCCTCAAAGTCAATCAACATTGAAATACATTCTATCTGAACAAATTATACACTCATGCCAATAAATTTCATTCCCAATTTCAAAATTGACTGACGGTTTTCCAACCAATTCCAATCAGATCCTTGTGGTAATGTGAAGCACGATGCCCTCTTTCAATAACTGAAAACAATTTACATTTTCAAAAAGTAATTTAAAAAAGGCGATTGATATTCCCATGTCTACCAATAAAATACATTTTGCACCATAAATGAATACTTCTAGTAATACACCTGGGTTTATTTTTAATACATGCGCGAGATACTTTCTTATCAATGCCGTCTGTCTATCTGCCTTAATGGCCTGGTAGTGGACGACAAATCTTAAAGGTCTTTTGTGTTTTAACTATTCTTTTTGAAGGATTTTTTTTCTTTATTCCTAACTTAAAAAAAATTATTATTGGGACAGTAGTTAGATATAGTATGTTCAACGGCAGCATGCTGTGTGGGAGCAAGGGAGCCAGAAGCTTGGTAAGGAAACCGTAAATGTCATGATCTTGCATTCCACTTCTAAGGCGGCCATCTTTGCAGTCAGTACGAAAACCACCTGCTCTCGCATTCAATTGCAACGGAGGCAATTTTGCTTTCAAAAATTTTCAAAATTGTCCTTAATTTAATTGTTTTAAAATTTAATTTTTTCTCAATTATAATTTTTCAAAAATTTGTAAAACATTTTTTCAATTTTTTTTTAATTTCAATTTCTTTTTTAAATTTCTATAAAATTGCACGATTTTGCGCAACATGGCCTCAGGCTGTGGCTCCCTAAGACAACACCCAGACTTTAATAAATAGCCTCAGGCTGGCTCCCAAGCACAATGCCCCCTCCCCATTAAATCGCCCGATGCGCCGAGTTCAAATAGTCTGCGGCTATGGGACTTTGCGAGTTTTTTGTAGCATTTCTATGGGGCCGCGGTGATGCAGTGGATAGACATCATGTTACAGTCCATGCTCTCACAATCAATAGGGAGATGTGCCGCAGTGGCGGAGTGCATAGACGCAGCCTCAGGCGTGTCACTACAGCAACGCCCGCACGACGCCATGACATTGCCTCAAGCAGACGTCTCCCTGCAGCAATACCCACCACGACTCCATGACAGAGCCTCGGGCTACAGGCTGACGTAGCGTATAGACAACTCACTTCCCGTGAGCCATGACATAGCCCCAGGCAACAGGGTGCCATGGTTAAGTGGTGGATAGACGCCTGGTTTTTGAGGGGGCGCGGTGGTACAGTGGATAGATGCCATTTTAATGTTCATGCTCTCGCATTCCATAGCGAAGGGTGCTGCGGTGGTGGAATAGATAGACGCAGTCTCAGACGTGTCCCAACAGCAACGCCCGCATCTACCTACAAAAACGCCCATAGCCCCAGGCGTTGCGTGATTTTTGGAAATATAGTACAAATATTGTAACACTCGAGGCATTGGCAGCGAGTTCGAGAAGTAATTTTTTCGTAAAAATGCGTCAACACATATAGCCTCAGGAAACGCGAGAAGTATTTCAGAAACATGTTTAAATAATTTCCTATTCCGCTATGTATAACCCCTGGCCCCGGTCATTGGCGTCGTCCTCGAGAAATATCTGTCTTAGTAAAATACGACAACTCATATAGCCTTGAGCAACGTGAGAATTATTAACAAAAACACGTGTTTAAATAATTTCCTATTCCTTGATATATACATCCCCAGGCCCCCCCCAGTCATTGGCTGCATCCTCGAGAAAATTCTGTTTTCATAAAAATGCGACAACTCATATAGCCGGGGAAGTATTTTGTCAAAAATGTGTTTCAATAATTTTTCATATTCCGTTATATATCACCCCAGACACTGCAGGTTTGTTCCCCTACACGAAAACAATGCAGGCGCACGGCCCTGACTCGCCAAGAGGAATACGTTTCACTTTACTGCGAGCTACGACACACACTCCCATCGCCCCGGCCCCGGCGTGAGCGATGGAAATATAAACACATTTAAAGTATTAGTATTATGTTTGCTACAGCCAGGTGGTTTGTGAGACGCCCCGAGAAAAACGCATATATATGCTGTACGCTTAGTTAGTAAGGCAAAAAAAAAAAGAAGTCATGTACACACACTTACATACGCGTGCGCTATTAAATGACAATGGCGGCAGGCCGCATCCCCCCAGCCTCGTTCCAAAACTAAGTATTGAGTTTTAACCGATTTTGCATAACAGTTAACACGCATCACTTACCTTCACCTACCTGATGCAGCGACGTCCTCCCACTTACCATCTGCAGGGCACAACCATGCAGATGGGTTCTGGGCTTGGAACCAGGCAGTACACTATTCCTATTACACTGTATATATATATATATATATATCGGTAACATCACAAGTATAGTGTACAGGTGGGTTGGGAAGCTGCTGAGTGTGTACTTTGACAATGGCAAATATTATTATTATAAAATAGAGGACACTACAGCATGATGCCAATACAGTGCCAGGGTGAGATAAAAAAACAAGAAATAGTAGTCACATGCGTGACAATTTGCATATGTTGCAGTATGGTGGATAAAACACACACATACATGACAAATTGGAATATATAAACTAGCATACAATACAAAAACAAGTTATAGCAGTCTGATGTGTGACAATTGGAATTTACATGCATTACAGTATAGTGGAAACCATGCATATATAGAAAAAATCTAAGTATAAAGTAGCATGTAATGCACATGCTTGACAAGACGACGGAGAATAGGACCATAACAATAGCCACAGTATGTTTGAAAAAACGTACACAGACATGCCAAGTTTATGAACATCTTGTAAGGACAGCGTGATTGAAAAAAAAAAAAAAATTGTAGTCACATATACGTGACAATATCAGTAGCATGAGCTATAGAAAAATTACAAAAAACGTACAAATGCACATCAAGGTGTTGGTGTTGGCAAACATACACTCACATATGTAACATTAGCATGTTATACAGTCTGTTGGGAAACATACACATGCATGGTATACCTGGCAAGACTACTACTACTATTTGCATGTTCTCCAGTATACCTCAGAGAAAAAAATATGTACAGGACGTGCTGGTAACATGCCTGGCAAGTAATATGGGCGCTTGCATGTGCTCCAGCTTGTTACCACCCAGAATACCTGGCAAGGAGAAGACTGCAACTCTTGCATGTGCATGCTGGATCAGACTGCGCGAGCCAATAGATGTTAGTATACCTGGCAAGCCATCCGATCTTGCATGTGCTCCAGTATACTGCAGGAAAAAAACTGATAATTCACCTGACAAGATAGGAATGTACCTCTTGTATGAGCTACAGTGCACTACCAGTCAGCATACTTGACAAGCCTGCAATACACTTGCATGTGCTACAGCATGCTAATCGAGATATATATATGGTAACCAACACCCTCAACAATATACCTGACAAGCGGAATATGACCCTTGTACATGCTACAGTACATGCTGGAAAAAACACCCTCTGGCGACAGACATATATATAAGAATGTAGGCCTGACCCAGAGCTTTTTTCTTTTAGGTCTGATAACCATAATGGAATGTATTAATGGCATCATCCAGGACTTTTCGTTTGTCGTCCATCCACAAAAGTGCTAGATTGTTCGTAAGCTCGGTATAAACTTCGTGGTGGTATGACCTAATACTACCGACCTGTACTTTCATGCAGTGCTGGGCCAAAAGGATATGCCAATAATCGTCTTCTCTTCTACAAACCTTTGTATCCCCTTTGCGCGTTTAACTACTGCATTCTGGCATCGCAATGCGTACATCTTCACCCTCGACCTGACAAATTCAACCATATTGTTACCCCCGCACTCATCCTTAAATTTGCCAATCACCTTAGAGTTGGCAGGTGAGTAGCAGGTATGAGTGGGAGGGTAGCCGCTGGTGTCGAACTCCGACATGATCGATGGATCTGAGGTGAGGTCGCTGTAAAAGTCGGGGCAGGCAATCTTCATTATACAGGAATCAGTATCCATATAAGAGAGACTGAAACTGCCCCATACCGCGCTCACATTACATTGTAGTAAAAGCGATATATGTGCGTTTTCGACAGGTAAAATACGGCAAAGACAGCGTATATGGGCTTGTCAAATGTTATGCTCTTTGGCATAATTTCACCAGGGACAACAATTCGTCGTATATTGTCCTGCGTTTAAATGCAGGTTTTGCAATTAATTTCTTAGCCCGAAGTTATTTACACACTAGTTCCATACGCTGGCATTTTAGCTTATTCTCCATAAGCTTGCCGTACGTCTCATTATTCATTAATTTGAAAAAGTCCTTCCTGAAGGTGTTTGTGGCTGCCTGATGTTTCGACATATTATTGCAGATATACGGCTTTAGCCACGCCTTCTCCTGGTATCGAAGGACCCGGTGAACAGCCTTCAGCCGCAACCCATTATCCAATGCTTGATTCAGATTAACATAATGTACGATATAATGAATCTTGCTCTGCAGGGTCATCATGAGTTAAGCGTGTTTGGACCCAGGGGGACGCTCGTTCATTGGCAGGAACGGAAGATCCATATGCTCTTCGTGAAGAGCATTAGGGTTATCTACATCTACCTCCAGTATGTAGCCGACATCTCTGTCGTCTAGCACGTTCATGACATCGATGTTCGTGCCGGTCCATTCAAAACCGCCATATCGCAGCGGCAGAGACATCGCCCACCCATATAAATTATTGGCATCTACATACTGTAGGTAGGTTAATAGCTTGCTGACTTCATATGTGGTTGGTATATGCCTATTGTTTGCCACCACATGCCGCTTAATGCGTTGAGCCACCTCTCCCAGGATACCAGCCACAATAAACAGGTGGATGCCATAGTTGGTAAGCAACTCCAACTCCACCTGCATCTTGTGCAACATCGCGCCAAACAAGAACCTGGGAGCACTAACATAGCGCACAAAGTCAGGACTGTATGTGCGTAGACAGAGCTCCCGAAAATTCTCGAAGATGTCGCCCAGAAACAACATGTCCTACTTCAGGTAGAGCACTGCATAGTCCTGGAGGGTGCGGTAGCCGTACACAGTCCACACCTTTTGCGCGTGCTGGTAGTCTGCTGCACTAATGTTCCCCCCTGTAATCAGATTGTAAAATGCCTCTACAGCTGGCAACCATGGCTCGGCGAGCTTCTCCCACAAGTTGACATAATCGTAGGGGAAGACGCCTTTCCGGGTTACCAGCTTAAACTGCAGCTCTACTGTGAAGAAGCGAGATGTTGTGTGAAAGTCGCCGGACGGCAGATTCTGCGCGAGTGCTGCAAGGATGGAAGACACCAATCTGAATGTATCAATAAATTGTATGTAGAATTTGTCGCCCAAACTTTTACTGAAAGTGATGAGTTATTCCTCGGTATGCGAAATAATAAATATGTCCTGGGAATCGTAGCCAATCTGCTTAATAATTAAATTGGCATTTATATGTTAAATTATGGAAGAGTATCGGCAGTCTATGGGGATGGCGGCGAAGTTCATTGCAGTCATTACAAGCTACACTGATAAAATTGCAGGTGAAATGGTCATGGTCGTGCACCTTACAGTTTATGGTGGTGAACAGGCCAGAACAATGGCAGTAGGTAGTGGCTAGCATATAGTCAGCCTGCTTGCCGCACGTTACTGCGCATATAGGTTCAGACTGACTATATATGGCTTTCGCCTGGTGACCTATCCTAACCACCTCTGCCATGAAGCATTTGAAGTCACCTTCGCCGAGTAACATATTACACCCAGAGGTAGGCAGGTTGTCTTGGTTATTACAGTACCGCTTGTGCTCTGCCAGAGTTTTCGGCACCCGTCAGCCTCGTCACACATGGTTGGTTATCATGAACCTTTAGGCTGCGTTTACACATATCTACAGTGTGACATCACCTGGGAGCATACGAGTCGCGAGAAAGTGAGCATTCTTGTTCTCCTCTGTGGTGAGCAGCAGCAAATCAAAGTGCAGGGCGAGTTCTTCACCTGTCAGCCGTATTGGCATTACTTTCGTGATCTCGTCGAGTGCATATATGTTCACGCTGACCCCTGGATTATCTCTCTCAGACATAGCTATTTGCCATAGAGGGGTGGGAAACAATATTGTTGTAAAGTTGAAGGGCGTCTCTAGGCTTAAGTAAGGCTGGTCGATGTGCCTACGATTCCCTCCCTCTACAAAGTGTGCCAGGATCGCCCATTTAAAGCACTGCAGGTAAGCTTTTAGCGGGTTGATAATCGCTTGTTTCTCCACTTTACCTGCAGGCAGGACGATATATGAGAAGATCTAAGGGGTCGAGCTTATTGATGCATAACTGGACCCGTTTCACAGCAGTGAGTGTCCAGCAGCTGCCTTTTTCCATATAGTCCTCTTCCCAACAGAGCTTGGCAATGGGGGCCGACACTGCCTCCTCTATGTCGGCTACATTAAAGAAAATGTACACTTATCGACCTCGTCGTCGTGCGGCTTTGGTTTACCATATACACACTCGAGAAATAAATGTAGTTTCACCACCTCCTGGTTGTCAATTTCCTGCTCCAGCTGGCCGGTGATATTTGCTCTCATATGCTCGAGGTAGCCGCTAATATCTATGGCTACCCTCCGTCCAATAGCTGTGTTTATGGCGACAAGCATAGCAATNACCTCGTCGTCGTGCGGCTTTGGTTTACCATATACACACTCGAGAAATAAATGTAGTTTCACCACCTCCTGGTTGTCGATTTCCTGCTCCAGCTGGCCGGTGATATTTGCTCTCATATGCTCGAGGTAGCCGCTAATATCTATGGCTACCCTCCGTCCAATAGCTGTGTTTATGGCGACAAGCATAGCAAGATTGCCTGAAGATCTCATTACAAAATGTGCAGTTCAGCGAGGAAGCCTGTCTGATCACTCCTGTACTTGTTTCTCTATGTCCTACAAGATGTTTGGTACGTGCGAATTGGCATCCACACCGCTCGCACATACATTGGGCCTGCTACCGGAAAGGATTGAGAGCGCAATTACGCTCGTGGCGCAATCCATTCCGACGAATGGTAAACATATGGATACAAAAAACCACACTCTAGTGCAGGCCAACATATAACAGGTTGAACTATGTTAGGGGAGGTATGCAATGCTACTGAGGATGGAGGTAACGATGTTGCGATGGTGATGATGATGATGATGTAGTTTTATTAGCAGTGGCTTCCATCTCTCTCTTGAAACTGTTCGTGTTAAACGACTGCTGGTGGTGGATCTCGGCAAAATGTGTACCAGGAGATATCCTATGAAAAAACGTGTATAGAATAGTTTGCAAAAATCTGTTTATATAACACTTTATGTAAATACATTTCAAAAAAACTGTATAGAGCGGGAAAGTACAAAAAATGTATGTGCATTTTCCAGGCCTCAGCCCCGGGTGTGAAATGCGTACTAAGATGAGTGGATGAATTGAACGAAGCGGGCTATAAACAATATAGAGTGGAATTTGAATGATAGGCATCCCCCGAGTCTCGAACCTGGGAGAGAGATATGCATACAAAACAGTGTGTGCTTGTTAGAGTGTAAAATGGGTATGATATTCATCCTCCGAGGCTCGAACTCCAGGAGACACGTGTACTAAATACTGGTTATGCCGAACATTGTGAATACTAATATTAAAAAATTAAGCAGGCAATAGTAAAATGTGAATGGTCTGTGTAACTGACTGTTACAATCAGCTTACACATCACGTTACTTTTAAACTGGATAATATGTGGCATGTCGCACAGCTAGTTCAAGGCCAGCGACTCTGGAATGTACGCAAACAACGCCAGGTAGTGAAAGGATAACAATGGGACCGGTTTTAATCACCAACACAGCGTACATACTTCTTTCACAGAATAGGGACTGTCAACATGCGTGCTGACCTTGTAGTTGTGAAAACTCTCTCAACTACATCATGCATCATACACACGCAGTGAGAGCAAGCGGGACTGTTCATTATATCATAGGCTTATATATACCTGCCTCAGGCCGACATGTGCTCGGCGAGTAGATGTTTTAAACATTAGTATTGACTGCAACTCAACGTGTTGGGAAATTCTGTGTCTGCTGTATATGTATTCAAATACAAAAAAATTAATAGTAATAGAACATTATGTAGGTAATAATTTAACTTTAACGTTGTAGATATATATAATGTATATATATGCAGATATACATAAAATATATATGTATATATAAGTTAGTCTTAGAGAAAAATGCATTCAGCCATTCCATGAGCTAGCTTTTTTGTTTTGCCGAAACACACATACTAACTAACTCAGACACATCTAGCAAAACCTACTAGATAAAATTCAATTTTCATGTGCATGTAAAAGTATGATATACAAATATATGTTTTATTTTTCCCGCGAGTACTGTATAATCGTAAAGTATTAGTGATTTCAGTTTACTAGAAAGAAAATATAATTTGAACCAGGTCCACTACATATTTATATTAACGATAACATTCAGTGTGAGATATGAACTACAATTAGCATCTGGCATAATGGTAACTTCAAAATTCAATTTCTAGGATTTAATATATAAACAAATTAATGTGATGGTAGGTAATTAACTTTATGCGAGACATTAAATATAATGTTACAACCTGTCAATGTTATACGGGTTATAACTATCCGAGAGTTGTGTTATAACCCCCCCGCCCCCAATAATGTCAAAATCCTAACCGCCTTACACATGTTAAATTTAACGCTCGGCATCGTTAAAAAAATTAGGTACACGCATTATATTGTTCTTACCTGCATTATATATATTAACATTTTATTTATTTCTCTTACCTGCATTATATATATTTACATTTCATTTAACCAACCGGATGCAGATGGAGACTTAACTCCAAAAATGCGTGATATTTTAGAGTATCAGCAGCAGCAGCAGCAGCAGCAGCAGGTGCAGATGCCAGCGAGCTGATGTGATAGCGCTGGTCATGAATAGATACACATGGAGCGTAGCGGCCAAGGCAGGTGCAGATGTTAGCGAGATGTCGTGATGACCTTGGAAGTGGATAGGCACACGCAGATCTTAGAGATCAGGACATGAATGAGTGTTTAGAAATCTGTGAGGGGTATACATGCGATTTCCAAAGCTACGTCATTCGTAGAGAGAGAGTTTTTCATAATAACGAAATGGGTCGTTATGTCACCGCTGCAGACTTCCCACCAGTCCGTAGGTGGCTCCTACAGCTAAATCAATTCTCTCTCTTCCCAGCGTAGTTATGCTTCAAATAAAAAAAAGTTTATATATATTTCAGCATATGAACTACACACTACCTTATTGCACATGAACTAATAAGCCTGTCAGCGAACTTGTGATATACACTTACTGCATCATATGTATATAGACAACAGTAACATATATATAAAAATTAATGTTCTCTTTATTATTCAAGTAACAAAGACATCAAAAGTATTGAGTGTGTGTGTGTAATGTTTAATTATAGTGTCTTTAATATATATATTTATAGTGGTACGGCAGTTATTTTATGTTTTACACCTCAAATTATTATTTTTTGCTTTTATATATATANGAATAAGAAGCACCTTTAAAATACCAGCACGTTAGTTGTGGGTATGAGTATGTGTTTTTTGCAGTCTTCACCAACAGAAAAAGAGAATGCACACAGTTTCAGAACACACACACACACACACACACACACACACACATATATATATATATATATAGATATATATTGAAACCAAATAACTATAAATTTTTTTGTTCAATTATCACAGAGAAATAGACATATATTAACACAAGTAAATATTAAAAAAAATTTCAATTAAAGAAAACAAAGTAGGTAATATAGCCATATTGTCACGAGAATAATATTTATATTATGTTTACAATTAAAACAGTAAGTAAGATATATGTATTGTCCCAAGACAACTATACAATTTTTTGTTTTTTTCCCTTAATACTCAGAACGTAATATAATGTCACAAACATGAATATATATATATATATATATATATATATATATAATTTTTGTTGGTTTCCAATTTACACAGAAAGGAAATTTCAAATTGTGACAATTTAAACAGCAAATAATATATGTATATTGATACAACCAATATACAATTTTCTCATGTCATGCAGTGATGAATTCCCGCAATTCAGGCAGGCGGTGGCAGGCGTCTTCCTCTTCTTATGGGCAGGATGTGGTGCTCTGCGACGAGGAACTTTTGCAGACTTGAGAGCAACAGGCACCGTCCTAGCATCCTTCTTACGTTTGGTGGCGGTGACAACCGGCAGCTCGGCTGCGGCGTCCTCGGTGATGTCCATCACAGCAGCAGCAGAGGCGTCGGCAGCAGCAGCAGAGTTGACAGGAACTTGAGACTCTGGTAGCAGCACGCAGTCGGGAAGGTGAACGCGAATTGCATCGTCAAACATAACCTGCATTATCACCTCGTCCAGCACTTGAAATTGTTTAAATTGAAGACACACATTCATGAAGCACTTGTAATTATTCAAATTAAAGACACAACATACCTTAGCAGAGCAAGGTAGAATCCAATTTCTGCCACAGTCTACCAGTGTGATCGTATGTATGTGATCTGTACACTCTTCGGTCCAGCGGTAGGTTGAACCGGTATCTACATCTCACATGATATAGTCCAATTTCTTGCTCTCATGCCATAGTTCGGTAATATCTTCAATTTCGACACGTGTTGCGAGTATATGGCCATTTGCAGGTAACTCGCTGTTTGGCCAGGTGTAGTGATATCACTACAAATTATATTCACAATCACATATCTGCACTTGCTCGTGTCCAAGCTCGGGTTTAAAAACCATTCTTCTATAACCAATAAAATTACTCACGTACATGTCCACATCTTCCGGCAGAAACGTTGCACAGTTACATATGTCAAACGAAATACACATGGCGACGATAGTTATCTTCTGAATGATACACTGATGTCTACTGCGACTGGTTCTAACACTTGTACCTTCTTATATTGCAGCCAGATACGTCTCATATGTAAACGGTGAACACATTGTTTTCCATGTATTTTTTCTCGATTCATGCACGTTGGATGACACTTGCCTGTACAGCACTCGGTCCGCCGGGTCATTACATTGCCTCTGTCAGCCTCACATAGTTCATACGCAATTGCACGAGAAAACCAAACCTGACGTATATTCACTTCGTCTGCTAGTGTTAACATAGTACGGAGTGAACAAGGTAGCATCATTTCAGGTCTCAGGTAATATACCGCACATAAAAATATATATCAATGTATGGAGCGAAGACAGCTCTAGTCGCTTCGACACACCCAGTGTACAAGTCCGTTACAACATTCTACCTGCGAGGGCTGACCGGGAGTTGGAAGTGAACTCGCCTGTATCATACCATGACTTCACACTCATATGTGACTAGCGGGTTGAATGCTATGTACATGAGTGAATATTATTATATACGCTAGGAGAGCGTCTTGCTTCCACATTTACGAAAAACTAATTCTATGGTGTGCAGCGGCGGGTTGAACACTACATACATTAATGAAAATTTATATATATATATATATATAAATCATACGTTAGGAGAGAGTGAGTCTTCCACATTTACGAAAATTCAACGGCATGCATTGACCTACCATTGTCAATTGGCTTAATGCCTGTGTAGCTAAACCTAACTGTTTACACATTAAGCTTAATCATATCTGCATCAGTGATGAGTTGAACATAACGAGTAGGCAGCCTGATGCGAAACTCTTCATCTAACATACAGGTTACATACTTGCCATATGCGGTCTCGATCCTCTGAAAATCAGACGCGATGTACAGCTTCCCGATGACGAGGTCCGACAGTGGCCTATACTGGCCTGTCCCATTCAGCTTGGCAATTAGACCTTACATGGTTGATACAGGATCAGGACTGTAGTTTCCCTCCTCGCAGGCTGTCCTTTTTATAACAGCCCTGGTGTTTGTTTTTGAAAGAATTTGACCCTCACAGCAGGCCTCCCCCCTCCTCCTTAAAAACAGAGCATTCAGGCAAGGACACATGATGCCCCGGCTGCACACGTCACACACATGGACATTGTATTTTACATACCTCTCTCACAACTTTCTAAACAAAGGACAGTGAGACTCTATTTGGAGATCGCAGAGTTTTATTTTCGTGTTGCAATAAATTCTTAAGTTTCACTTCTGCTCCGGCCTGGCTATGTAGTCTGTGTCACTCTCATTTAACACCGAGGAAAGTACATTGTGCACTGTGTCGAATTCTATATCGCCCATGCTCCAATTGAGACTGTGATAGTACTGTTCTAGCCATATATTTGTTACTTTGCTTTTCAGTTCGAGCTCATGCCATGGAAACGGAGGTAGGAATGTACATGATTCTATGCGCCCGTCAACGTAAGCTACACAGATATGTTTTAATAATGAAACCTCACTGTGCGATGCACCACCGAAAGTTCACGTACATTATGATGGTCGAAGCGTGAATGAATTATATTTGAAACTGACGTTAGTACTTTAACTACTTTGTCCCGTACATTGTACGTGACTAGTCTGTTGTGAAGTAATAACGTATACCTGAGTGAAGGCTGGGATATTCTCCACTGAGGTTATTTCAATCCTACAGTCCACGACACCTTATTTAATTCTATCGTCCTGTTTACTATCATCAAAAACCAGTAGGGGTGCCTTGTTCATAAAAGCGTTCAGTTCAAGTGTAAGAGCCTGCGTTTACCCATAGAACGACCTCTGGAAGTCGGTGTACATTTGATACGGGACCATATATGCGACGTTTGTAAAATCAATGCTTAAATATCCATATGGTTAAGCCCCAGAGTTTAAGAAAATTTTAACATTCTTAATATTTATGTGATCAAATTTCGTACTGTCGGTATTGATTACATTCTGTTTGCCTGTCTGAAATGCGACAATTATATATCCAGGTTTTTCACTCGTGAAACTAGTTTTAACATTCAAATTTACGCTTACGGAGGCCGGCACACTCAGGTAAGTCTGCAAACTTCATGAACGAAACGCGATATCCACGTTCCTGCCTTTTTCCGCATATTTAAATAATTTTACCGGTTCAGACATGTTAACCTGCACATGAGGCAGTAACCACTCAATAGATCGTATTAAGAGTGTTGTGGCTTCCGGTGCTGTGCCAGTGCCTGGAGCGCATTCGTTTGATTGTTAGCCATTTGAATAAATAACTCTTGTTTTGAATTAATTATTACATGCTTGTAATCTTCTGCGAACCCTAAAAGCACAGCTAGTGGAATACTTGCTTCTAATTTACCGTTTGCATAGACAGGGACCATAAAGTTCTCTTCGATTCCCCAACCTGCCATTTTGGTGGCCGGCAATTGGTAATGCGTTAATGATAGATAGTTCTTTATAGTAGTCGTGATTACAACATCTCGCATCGCGTCTTCTTCAAACCCGTTCAGTTAATATGCGATTCTACTTATCATGTGAAGTATACCGTTTCTAATGATTTTAGTCGTCGCAGGAAAAGTATTGCCTGGCTTTGTCAGAGTTCCCCAGAAGCGCAAATATGAATTGCACAGGGCTGTCTATATATCTTGGTTTTGCACCGGGATCCGGACCTTGGACGAAGGCACTTACGAACCTGGCAGATAGGGAGAGTAAGTGTGGATTTCAGCCTTAGTGATCGCGTCTTCGAACCCTGCCGGATCTGCCATGTTTAAAATTTCCAAGTTCATACTTGATCGTTAGTCCCAAACTTCTAAGGAAACGTGCGTTTTCAGATGTTAGCACTTTGCGTGCACAACTCGTACTTGCTTTAGGTTTGGTACTATAAGCAACTTTTATTGCTTTTGTATGCTTAATTTTCTATCCCATCGTTCCTTAAATGCAAGCAAGCTGTTATCTCCTCGCCTCGAAAATTAATAAAACGACTGCCTTGGTCTACGATAGAGACAATGACTTCCTGTACGTTCTACGTCATGACTGGAATGTAAATGGGCATTTTCGGTACATTTACCAGCTTAAAGCCGAGTGGCGCCATTGTGGAAAATTCGTGTAGTGTCTGGCTTGGCTTACCGTTGAGATACGACAAGCTAACCAAATTGCAGTTTACGACGTTCACAAGGAAAATCTATACAGGCAGCATAGATTCGTGTGTTTTATTAGCCTCGTATTTTACATTCTCGAAACCAAGCATTGATGCATGAGGATGGCTTCGCCTGAAGTCTACCTTTGCACTACAAAACATCTTGCTGTGCAGAGTATTTGCATTACCACACAGCTCTAACGTCACGTCCAGTCCCAGCTCCCTCTTAAGGTACTCGCCTATATCTTCAATCTCATACGAACCTGTGGGTATACACACCTCCCCTCTCTTACATCCCTTAACATAACGAAACATACAATTAAATTAATCTATGTTCGGTACCGAGAAGTAAGTTTTAAAATACATCACCACCACGGACCACACACCTTTCAGGGCCAGTGGGGGAAGTGCACAGAACCCAATTCGGAACTATTTCCCGACACGATCAGGGTTACAGACATGACTGCAGCCCACAACTAGTGCCTCCTCGTTAAGTATCTATCTTGTAAGAAATCTCAGACAAAGGAGGCCACAGTTCCATTCTCGCGGCTGTTCCTCTGCTGTATGATTATAATATATTCTCGCCCCTCTAAAATATGTTTTCAGTTCTGGCAGGGTCCTTAAGTTTCCATAACTATCAATGTAGTGAACTGGATTGGCATTATTTTTATATGCAGTCCCATGAGTCCCCGGCCCAGGTTTACTATGCTGCACTCGACCCACCGCAAGCAGTGTGGTATTCGATCGCGCATGAACACACCTCGGAAATTACTTATTTTTAATTTTCATGCAAATTTTCGTATTTCAAAGTTGATTAGCGGGTGGATAGGCAGCCCCCTTAAGAACGCCTCGTTCTTTTGCGCCGATGCATTCTATTCCTGCCTCCTCCCGATAATGACCTGTAAGGACGAAGGTACAGTCCTTAAACATTTTTTGCACCTCTGGTAAGTGTCTCCATATTCCTATTATGACTCAAAGTTTCAGTTTACCTTTTGTTTTCCTCTTTGGCCATATTCATGGCCCTGGCAATGCCACTGGTACCTGCGATTAGGCTACCTAGAACACCTAGTGCCGGTAAAATGAATGGTGAAATTCCTCCATGCTTCCCTACTACTCTACACGATTTCCTGCCAGTGCATTTCTTTTTCATTTTCCAAATTTCAATCCCATGCCCCTCTTAATTTTAGTTTTCATAATCTTGGACACCCCCCACCCCCCACTCTTGCAGATAAGTGTTCTCCGAGCTTGGACTTGGAAGAACTTACTATTGATTTGGCTTTATCCACAAGAATTATATTGGCTTAATGTCTATCTTCCAACTTATTACTAGTTGTGTAGGCTATGTTGTGTTCCTTGCAAGCATCTTCTAACGAATTGATAGGAACGTCACTTCGCTTTAATCTTTGCTATAGTTGTGTGCCGGGACAGCAATACTTATAACCTGCAATATTTGCCTCGAAGGGAAAGTTATTTATAAGAGTAATTACCAGACCTCATCCTCTATTGCTCTTGCTTCCATGGCGCATTATGGCATACTAACACATAAATTGATTGGTTTAACTGCTTTATACATTTTGTGGTCGGTCAGGGATTCGAACCTAGGCGGTATTGTATCTGTAACAATGCACCTGCCATGATTAATTTTTTCGGGCTTTGCGAGGGGAACAAGTCAGTTCACAGCGAAGTTAACTTTCTCTACAAGAAGGCTGTCTGTACCCTGAGGGGGGGGGGGNTTAACAAATTATATCGGGTGATCCTTCTCCAAGGCCTGTGACGACACACAGTGGCGAAATCACGAAATTTCACGACACCCATGGTATGCGCTGATAATGAAATGCTGTGTGGACTGGTGCGAGTTTGATAATAACTGAAGCATGGGGAAATGCATACAAATCATTGTCTAAGATTAATTATATTTACACCCAACTCTTGCAGAAACATATATATATATAAATTATGCATCACTTAGTTCTGTCTTTAAGATCCAGCTAGTATACCAGGGGTGAAAGCCTAGCCACTTAATGAATATCTTAATACCCTTGCACCGTAACACTTTTTCCACCAAATAATTGTGCAGAAACTCTGAAGTTAATATATCTGTGTCATACAAACAGCCTTTCAGCTCCTCGCCATTCAAATCGACTAGTTCATAGTTCCTGGGTTTGTAATGTAAAATCTTGGCAACCCAGTATATTTCCACAGACCAGTTAGGCATGTAAGATTTAGCAAAAGGAGATTTGATACGTGAAATGCGGACATAGTCACACAACTTCACCTTAGCCTTGCACCTATCCAATATATTATAGTTTTTAAAAACAGTATTCAACAAAGAATGGTCTTTAACCTCCACTGGATGCATACGGATGGTCCAATGTACTCTACCATTGTAGTTGGAAATAAGTCGAGGCAGAATATTTAGCCACACATAACTTCCACGTTCCGAGAACTCACACCACATATCTGTTTTCAAGGTGCGGTTAAATATTTCAACGATAGATTCATTCTTATCCCAGTGCGTGCTGTAGTGGTTAATTTTATTCACATTAATTGGTAAATGGAAAGCCTTATTGTAGAATTCTCTACCTAAATCAGTCTGCATATTTTTAGGCAGACCCTTATCGCGTAAAACTGTTTTCATCGCGCTAGTAACGTCCACCCTGCTTTTCCAGCGAACGGGGACGGCCCAAGCATATTTGCTGAAACAATTAATTATGGTTAGCATGTATCTATAGCCTTTATTAACAGAAGCATACAGAATCATTTCCACAAGGTCAGCTTGATACAAATCACGAAGTCCAAAGACAAGTACTCTTCTTCTACAGAAATTTCTTCATGCTAGCCAGTGAAGCTCGGCTGCAATCTGCACACGAGACATTTTATTTTCAGTATATGTATCCGCCTTCATACAATTCTTCCACGATATTAACAATCTCAGTCATGTGGGAATGATTGCCTGCCTGTTGAGACGCAACGAGTAGTCGTAGGCATATTACAAACTAATTTACAACTTCCCAGTACATGTACTCAAGCTGACTACTCCCATCAAGCTTCGAAGGCAGTCCCGTGCCACGAGCTAGGCCTACATCTGGAAACAACATGGCAGCAATGTCGAATTTCGGGCGTGACTCATCCTTATATGAATTGGCGGTTACATCATGATCAGTTAAATGTGCACTCGTGAGGCTAAGTAATCGCTTGTATTGGTGAAATGCCTCTCGCGTAAATCCACCTGGTCTGGATTAAATAGGAGCTCGTAGAGGCCAGGAGACGCCAGTATTGCTTCCTTGTAAATCTGTGTATAATCGTCGGATAGAAAACATATTTGCTTATTCCCCAATTACCATTTCTTATTCCCCCTATAAACACTGTAAATTCATTCATTAAAACGAGTCGTGTAAGAAGAGAGATAATTACAAACAGTGGGCGAGCGTAAATGAGAAATATCTTTTTTTTACGTTTCCTTTCAGCCAAAGAAACATCATCATCATCGCCTGCGGAAGTGGCTTGAGTTCGACGTCTGGTTCAGTCTTCATGTTACTGACAGGGGAAACAGTTTCCCTCTGTAAAGTATCTAGTCAGGATGTGAGCGGGCGGAAGGCTTCTTCCAATACAGCATCACGCCCCATACAAACTCGCTTTGCCAGTAGATACTTATAAGGCACACTTGCAATTACACTGCGTAAATCCTCGACGGCAGCAGACATTATACTAAAAATAAAAGTGAAATGTTCATACTATATATATATATATATATATATATATGTATGTATATTACACAATGGCTCTATTCGCAATCAGATTGACAATTTTATCTTCTAACATATTGAGTTTATGGAGGACCGCAGTACGCACATGCTCGCAATTCATCCATTTTTCATCGTCCATGAGCAAATCATATAAATAACGAACAATCCTGTGGCGGATCAGTTCCTCAGTATCCGAAAGAGCTGTACTCAAAGTTCTGTTACGACTATCGAGTTCTTCGAGCATATTTGTAATAAGTTTATTAGTCACATCTTCGAATATCGAGCTGAGTTTTGTTTCTAAGCTATCTACTTCTCAAGCTGTGTACATAATGTGTTTAGCGTATGCGAACCACCGGCTGACGCATTAAGGTGATCGACTAATTTCTGGTAAAGGATTGCAAAACCCTTAATGTCAAACTGTTCGAGCTTTGTCTCAACTGCAGTGAGCTTTGCTTCCGTTCCACTCAGCTTGCCTGCACTCTCGTTTGCTACATGTAGATTATCCTTCAATGTTGCTGCGAGGGTTGTAAGAGAACTATAGTCAACATGTTCACCCAAATCGACAAGCTGTGCTTCCATGGCAGGCAGCTTGCTTCCCACAATGCTCCGAATATTATTAGTTAAAGTCTGAAAATGTTTATTCACTGTAACGGTCATCGGACTGACAGCATCGAGGTTAGATTCTAACTTCTTAATTACTGCAGCTAGCGGGATGTCACTTGCGGTCTTGTCATCAAGGTGACTGTCTAGTTTAAAAGTGAGACAGGCAAGAACACGAATGCAAATTTGCTCACCCACATCGTTAATTTTCTTTTCCATAGCTGAAACCTAACCGCCTAACGCGGCGAGTGTCTGTACATCATCGGTTAATTTGCGAAGCTGAGCATCCAGCTTGGTAGACAGTACTTTCGTGTTGGCGAACAGACGGCCTTCCATGGCGACGAGTTTCGAATCCAGTTTCTTATCTATTGAGGTTAACTCGGCAACGCTCTCAGTCTTTACATTAACCTACCCATCTAATTTCGCAGTGTGGCCTGCTAAAACTCTCTTGCTGACTTGCTCTCCCACATCAGCGATTTTCTTCTCCATGGCTGAAACACTACCACCTAATGCGTTCACTTTCAGTACATCTTCGTATAATTTGTGAACCTGGGTCACCATCTTGGTAGACAGTACATCCATGCTGCTGGACAGTTGGCCTTCCACAGCTTCGAGAGTGTCCCCGGTAGTAAAAGCGGTCACTTGGGGCTCATTTTCGTTAAATGTACCAAGCCGCAAATCCATGTTAGTAGTTAGTATATTGGTATCGAAGAGATGGCCTTTATCAGTGGCGAGCTTCCCACCCAAAGCAATCAGTTTCTCAATGTCTTTAGTCAATGGGAGTAATTCACTTGTTATGGTCGTATGAACTATGCTGGCTATACGCTCGCCCACACTACCCAGTGCAGTCTCTAAAGCAGCGATTCGTGTCATACCTGTCAACAATGTGCAAAGATGCATCTCAATACTAGTTTGAAGTGCCGCCACTGGTCGCAATGCTTCCGAAGTAACGCTGTAGACAAAGTATACATTAGCTGCATCGCCACCATGTTTCGCTCTACCTAGATTCCTGGCTCATTTCCCCCCGAAACTACAGTTCCTGTCGATAGTAGAGATAATACAGCTTTCCGGCGCCTGCTTCAGACTGCTATGGCTGAACTTGGAAACTGAGTAGTTCATACTTCAGTGATGATCGATAATGAACTGATAAAAACCCGTATGTTACCACCCATTATCAAGTGGAAAATCTTTTGCTAATATTAGGAAACATGAGGTTTGCACCAGCAACATAAACGCGTCTTTAAATCTGTCGAATGTAATATCAGTATTAACATGGTCAGAGTAGACATCGCATAAATTCAGGTCGTCCATACAAAATAGGACTAGGAAATTAATATTGTCATGTAGAAGCTGTTTAGGCATTTGTGAATATGTTTGACATAGGTAAATAGAATCCACTGCTACATGGCGTCCCATTCTGAAATACTGCTCCATTGTCGCCTGTTTCTTACATGCTATATCGTCGAAAATAAATATGCAGTTTTGTATGGCCGCGCTTGGCTGCACGACTGCGTCATTGTCTCTAAATGGAAAATAACTAAGTCCGTCAATAGCTTGTAGTATTTGTGTTAGGCATAAGTAATTTGCTTAATGTAGAGATTTCGAGTATAGGTAAACAATCTCGAACAGAATACAGTTGGGTTTCTCCAGGAGGCTGACAAGCATATATATCTTACCACAGTTGCTCGGTCCTGCTATAATACCCCTTACAGTGCTAGGTAGTAACTTTATATGCTGTAATATAGACATTTGTTTCATCTTCGTCGTGGTTACTGATGAGGACATGTAGCTTGGTGGTCTATGGGACAATCTCTATCGAACTGGTATGCAAATAGGTATATCCATAATATTTATGCAACATTTTTTTTAACATTCGACACCCAGGCTTATCTCCATTGAACCGTTATTTAAAATAGGTTAAATCTCAATACTTAGTTTGGGAATGTGGCCGGGAGTGATGTGGCCTGCCACTTTTCTCTTGGAATAGCGCATGCATATGTAAGTGTGTGTGCATGACTTCGTTTTTTTTTTGCATACTGACTGAGCGTACAGCATATATATGCGTTTTTCTCGGGGGATCTCACACACCTGGCTGTAGCAAACGCAATACAAATGCTTTAAATGTGTATGGTAAGCTAGTATAATATAAAATCTCTATCTCACAAATTCTCAAGGGGACTCAGAATCCAAAATAAATAGATATACTTTATCTAAATTCATAACTACAACAAAATAATTTTTCCTTTATTACTAACCAATTAAGTCTCAAGACAATTTACTCATGTAACCTTCTTCTGAATGAACTATACAATCGTCCTAACAGCAACAACTGAATATTTCACACAAATATGTCGAAGTACAATGTACATTTAACTCTTGAAATTTATACAGTAGCAAAATTACTTTTTCGGCGCTTCCTTTTGTTAATTTCATCTCAATTTTATTACAGTGCCAAAACACATCAATATTAATTCAGTTTAACCTATTTACATCCCCATAATATACATGTAAACTGGACTCACCTAGTAGCTCACCATGATAAATTCTCATTAATTATATTAAGATCCAAGAGTTACGGGTGCGCTGTCTCCTGATATGATCTATTTAGGAATCATATTTTTGATCTGAAATCAATAACTGCAAAACATTTTCCTGGGCAGGGATCTGAAACCCACGGCCAACCCATTCTTCAAAATATCATTCTACTCTAGTCATTCTTTACAAGCCCACCAGTTAAAGACATTCTTTTACTCACATTATTTTCTTTATTGTGTAAAGTAGACTCATTGAATGATAATAAAATTGCACTATAGATATGACCCAATTCGACGAATATTTTTCAACTCTTATCTATAAAGCTCCTATGAGCTTCTCCTGGGTTGATGACCCTCGATGTAGCCTCGCTGAAGACCAAGCACAGAATGACCATGAGTGGAGGCTGAGCACCGCATATATGAAATCGTCTAGCCAGCTGCACATCACCCCAACCACACTCAGCGGGCGACACCCTAACTCTTATGGGACACAAGGTGTTATGACATATGGCCGCCATATTTCCTTGTGACTAGTGACTCAGAATTAATCTTAAATGCAGTCTACTGTAACATTACTCGTTCTCACTTCGCAAGTAAGCTACACATAGCAAAAGCAAGCTTTTACAAGTTTAAAAGTATAATAATATAAAAAAAAATTTATTCCCATTTAATTTTTTTTCGCAGATAATATATCACAGTTATTTTGGTTTTGTAAAATGAATAACATTAGGGTAACATACCGCTATATATGCAGAAATAATGTATCACAAGTAATTATTTGATAATTTTTTACATGTCAATACAATAAATATCATATAAATAAAGTATATGTGTTTTGTTAAATAAACTGAAATAATTATATTTTTTGTCACCAAAAGCTTTAATTAAGAGACTATCATAATATTTTTTAATCACAAGACTATTCTTTATAAAAGTTGTGTGATGTCTGACATCTACAGTTAGTAGAAGAAAAGAGGTAGGCCATTTTCTCACACGCATACAAAACAAAATTTCCAGTTCTGTATACTTTGAAGCTATAATGAGAAATATAAAAGCTCCACTGTCCAACAACTAATATGGACAGATATGAATGATGTTAGGCTTTCTACTTAGATTCAAGCCACTAAGCCCCTTCTCACACTCTGGACGAGGAAATAATTTACCACTGACCAATTATTGTCTTCACATAAATCGAATCTCCTTCGAGGGCTCTTGCACCATTGTGATCTACAGCTCGTTGTACCCCTCACGAGCTAGTGCACCTGGGTTTGCTGATGTTGGTTAATGCCTGTTGTGTGAGTGCTTTATATCTAGGCTGCTGGCCTAATGTCTTCCAAGCATGGCAGCTCACATTGTCTGCTGATTTCCCGTGTCTTTCAAAACACTGCTTGGCTACTCGGCTCTCTGGCTCATCCCTGTAGTATTCTTGCTGAGCTGTAGTATCATCCCCTCAGTCGAAAAATGCGGCTGTCTTCAGCTGACATGGAAAGGGAAGACCGACATTGAGTGAGGCACGGTCGTGAATATGAGGCACTGGCACTGGGAATCAGGTTGTCGGTGGTGGCGTGATATCTGACTTTGCGAAAGCCCAATATTCTGCATGTCCGTGGATGGTGTGATAGTGATGTTGCAGTGGCATATGCAAGTGTTCGTACACGTAGTGTTTTTTTGCAATTACTTATCAGTCGTCCGAACGAAAGTGTGAGATGGTGCAGTGGTTATTTTTTAGTGTACAATGCTCGTAAGTAACTTAATATTTGAGGCTAGAGAATTATAAAGCATAATGTTACATTGTTATCAAATGAAAAATCACATTAAAAAAACTTACGAAAAATTAAATGCTTAATACAATAAAACAAGAAAATGTAAAAAGTGAGCTTCACAACTTATCTAAAATTTAAAATGCATTCAAGTTAACTGTGGTAAACATTACAATGGAACCATTGAACCATTATGTAAGAATACTTGTATATAACATAAATGAGTAAAACATTTTTTACAAAGTGATATGGAATAAATCGTTATTAATATGCCACTCTAAGAATGAAACATAAGATTATTTTGGCTGTTCGAGTGGTGCTTTGTGTGGTAACAGGGATCGGGAATGAAGATCGGTATTACATGCCCCCATAAACTATAATATAGATGCTGATCATAAGCGATGGGGATTTTAAGCAGATATGTGCAAATTTTTTATTACAGTTCACTCCTGCTGTCATATTACAAAGTAACCAGTTACTCAGACCTTGTCTTATTCATTTAATAATAATACAAAATATGAAATGTTTTTATATGTGCTATTAAAAATATAGTTTAATATTTACATAATATGTGAAAGTATATACTGTTGACAACTGAAGTGAGTTAATAAACACGTACTAGTTCAATATTAAAATTAGTGAATTAAATAGTTGGTTTTGGCCCCCAGGGTTGAACTATTAACAATATGTGTGGTAATAACAATAAATTCTTAATTAATCTATTTGTAATCGTTATGTGTAAGGATAATTCATATACGAAATTACTGTGATGCAGTTATCGTCCAACTGTTCAAAATGTTATAAAATAATGGGTACCACAGGGTTTAACAGTTTTAACGAAGAAAATATAAATTCCTCTTGTTCGATAACTGATTACGTGTAACAAACTGCACTCTCGTGGCAACAGTAAGAAGGGGGACACCTTACAACCAAGAAAGTAAAGTAATCAAGTTTGTTTTCATGATGCCACGATGCAGGCCATGAGGAGTTTACCAGCTTCTGCACTGCTTACTTGTCTTGAAATAGTTGTATTAACAGCCACGTGTGATTTAATTATACATGCTCATATATTGTTTTTGTAATGTCATGCAATCTTGGGTATGAAATGTGTACACGGTTCGAATTATGAAATATTATATGAGTGATTTTATCAGCTGAGTGTATGTGCTTGCCGGCAAGCATAAAGTCTTCAAGGCTGCTTCCTGGAAAGTAGATTACCCATAACAGGTAATGAAGAGAAGTAGGGTTTTCCATTTCGATATTATTATTATTATTATGAACAAATATTTGTATTAGTATGGGAACTTGGCGTATGTTTAATGTGCATGTTTATGTATCCATAAATCAAGGATTTGAAATGGTTTGCATTTATGCAGCAGTATCGAGTGGTAGGAATCGTTTCATTGTAATATAATTTAGTCCCTACTTATCGTCAATATAAAACTACACAGGTTCGAAAGGACGAATTGATGGGAATACATAGCGGAACACTGATGAGAGAAGTATAATATATTTCTATACTCTTAGTGCATCGTTCTACTCCCTACCTTTGTTATACTGCAAACAGAAAAACTAAATTTAATTAATTTATTTATGGTGTTAGATGTAAAGTGCCTTGTTTTATCTATATGTATTTCTATAGAAGGTCCGATAACTTTGATAACTAAATAGGATCCTTTGAATTTGACAGATTTTGTATGGACACAAACCCAATAGCCTACGTTATTAATATCAGGGAGATGGGCTTTATTGGATTGGTACTTTTGATTTTTCTGAGACTTTATTTGGTTTAATTTAGTCTGTTATTTGTTTCTTAGAAGGATGTCACACCCATTCTGGCCCCTTTGAAAGTATTTTCACTAATACATGCGATGGTTGCATTGCTTCGACTCCTTACATAAAATAAAATTGCATGCATATTGTACTTGCATTAATTGTAGTGTTATAATTAAAAATAATAATGTTTAAGTGTTTGTTCCAAGAAGCCAGACCTTCATGTGAGCAATCTTTAAGATGTTACACTAGAATGTTGTCCATCGATTCTACTAGCTCATTTCACTGTGGATTATACGAGATGGTTTGGAGTTTTATATTTGCAATTTCTTTAGTAAAGTTGCAATAAGTTCGTTGTTGAAGGACGTACCGCTGTCCATTAAAATTTACTGAGGACATCCGTCTTGTAGAATCACCATTTTGATAAAGTTTGCACATGTTTAGGCATTTATTGTTTTGACAGCTTTTGCTACAACCAATCTGCTAAAGAATTATGAGATAATAATAATAATGGATCATTTACCTTTATGGGTTGTTTGTGATTGGACTTTCAAATCTAATGCCAATGGTTTTAATAATGAGGGTGGATAGACAGGCTGTACCTGACCCATCAGCTTCTTANTCTATTGTTTTGACAGCTTTTGCTACAACCAATCTGCTAAAGAATTATGAGATAATAATAATAATGGATCATTTACCTTTATGGGTTGTTTGTGATGAGACTTTCAAATCTAATGCCAATGGTTTTAATAATGAGGGTGGATAGACAGGCTGTACCTGACCCATCAGCTTCTTATAACTGGGTTATATATTTTTGCATTTAGGACAATTTTTGAAAAGGCCTTTATATTTTTGGTTGTAGAGTCACAGTAGTATAATCCATTCACGGTATATTCGATACTTTTGAAAAGAACCTTTGAAAAATCACCCTAGGAGTTACATGTTCAATTGGTTATAAAAAAATGGTATATGAAAAAAGGTTTTGTCTTGCTTTTAGCACTGAAGCACTATATAAATTGGTTGTTTTAAGTTTTAAGTATATTTTTTCAATAAATTTTAATAATTTGTTAAAAGTCCGTAAGAATTAACAACAGATTTTGAAGGGACATGTTGGTTATCGCTGAAAATAAATAGTTCGTAGGTTAAATATTAATATGTATAAATTTAATGCCGTAATTGTAAAGTTAATATTACTAAACTGTATATTTACATTTTTACGTAGCACTCATGGGTAAAGATTTCACCGTTATTGATTGAAATTAAATAAATTTCAGTTGTTGTCCAGCGGACTCGTACACTCCATCTTGTTCGTTTGGGCACGTTTTTTTCAGAAGTATAACCACGCCATATTGGAGACGCTGAATTGTGGTTATAAAACTAACGTAACACATTCTTTCTACTTACAAGATAATTCTAGGTTAAGATGTAATTTTAGTATTAGCGTTGTTATTTCTGCAGTTTATCAAATAAACGTGCAAAATATAGAAAGGCATTTGAATATTTCCGTTACGTTATTCCCTTCGCAAAGAATGCAAAGGAATCGAATTTTGGTCGCCGCGAACTGATATTCGATTATTTTCGAAAGCTTTTTGTGGAGACCAAGAGATGGCAGCACATTAGCGTTGGTTCTTCAGTGCCAAATGTTAGCCGTGACTCGTCTTTCCGCCGCATAGTGTTGTTTTTATGTTGCAGTGAAGANCGATTATTTTCGAAAGCTTTTTGTGGAGACCAAGAGATGGCAGCACATTAGCGTTGGTTCTTCAGTGCCAAATGTTAGCCGTGACTCGTCTTTCCGTAGCATAGTGTTGTTTTTATGTTGCAGTGAAGAAGCGTGGCAGTTCGTGATGGAAAAGAGATGTACCTACACCGCAGGTTTCAAAATGAAAGTGATTTTGTTCGCTGAAGAGTTTGGAAATCGAGCCGCGGGCCGTGAATTCGTAGTAAATGAAACGTTAGTGCGGGGCTGGAGGAATTTTTCTCACTTATAAGTCGCACCCCAAGTTTTCAATAAATTTTTTTTTAAATAAAATGTGCCACTTATATGCGATAAAATACGGTACCATTTATCACAGTGAAATCTTTAACCTGAGTGCTACTTCCAAAAGTTTATTATGTAAAATTTAACTTTTTCCTTACAGCAAATATGTAAATAAATCTTAATACAATAAGTAAACTTTAATTAAATTATATAATTAACAGTTCCGATATATACTTCAATATACCTTTATGTATGTATTACAACATTTCGCTAAATTGATTAGCATTTTTTAGACATTTAGAGAATTTTATTAAAGTATATGACAGTTGAGATTACATGGCATTGTTTCTCTTCAAAAATAAATTTTGGTAGTTCCCACATGGACACTGTTAATAAAATATTTGACAGTTCCCACAAGGCACTGTTTGTTTACAAAATATTTGACAGTTCCCACATGGCACTGTTTACAAAACGTTTGACAGGTGTCACATGGCAATGTTTTGTTTACATACTGCGGAAGGATACATAATCGGCTCCCTGAAAGTAGATATTTAGCAGGGCTTCAGAAAATCTTGAAGTTACCGTGAATACATTATAGGCTTAAATTATTTTCTGTAGGGTTCAAAAATGTCAAAATTACTCCCCCTCACCATAAAGAATCGTGGAGGGAATACTATAACTTCATTAGTTGAATTTTTTGGAACTAGACTAAGCTTTTCTCTTTATGGGATGTGCATTTTTAAATAAATTTCGCCATTTGCTGCTATTTCATAACATCTGACTAATTTCATGTAAGTACTTGGGTTCTGCTTTATCTGTACAGCCACACCAGTTGTCCTTCTTTAAATACCTCACCTGACATTCTCTTATCATGTCGCGTCTTCATCCTGTCACTATTTATACTGAGGTGCTGCCGAGAATATTATGAATGCCAAATAGTATGTTATGTTATTCGCTGGCAGAATCAGTAACAGCAGCTTCCTCTTCTGCTGGTTGGCGAACTGGAGGCCAGCAGCAAGGCATAGATCTCTTCCAAACAGCCTCCTTGATGGTGTTAACATTGTGGACTCATAAACTGCCAAGCGGTATGTAAGGAGAAACAATGGCACCTTTTAATTCCAATTCTTTTGTTTGTCTGTCACAAAGATCGACAGGTACTGTTCAAAATTGTGGTTAAGCCTCTCTAACATTCCATCCTACTACGGGTGCAAGGCTGTAGTCCTAGTCTTTTTCTTCCCCAGAATCCTAGTTACCTACTGGAACACCACAGTTTCAAAATTTCTTCCCAGATAGGAAAGAAGTTCTAGTGGCACCCCAAAACTCGAGAAGACATGCTGTATGATTGCATCAGCCACAGTGTGTGCTTCTTTGTTTGGGAGGGAAATTACTTCAGACCACTTAGCCAAGTAATCTTGGGCCAATAGGAGATACCGATCACCTCTCTCTCTGTGACAGGCAAGGGACTCAGAATACATACATCAATACTCTCGTATGGTGCTCCAACATTGCATATCTGAAAGTGAGCTTGTCCTGGACCTTGAACCCTTCCTTGCAGTGCAGGTGTCGCGTATTCGGCACCACTTCTCAACATCCTCCTGACAATGAAGCCAGTAGAATCTCAGTATAACTCCGCCACTGGTCTTATTATCACCAAAATTCCCACTGGCTGCCACATTATGCAGTTCCTTTAAGACTTTGGGAACCCTGCATTATTGAAGAGCCAACTGTAAGCATGTGTGTTTTCCATCATTATTTTCCCAGTTTCTGTTAAGTATGGCATTCTTCAGTACAAACTAATACCATTGCGCCCAGTAAGCTTTGACTGCTGGGCTCAGACCAGATATCTCTTGCCATTTTGGCCAACTGCTGGTTTCTTTCAATTCTAGCAATGTCTGCATAGTGGGATCGTTCGGCTGGACTTTCCTAATAATCTAACCACTCCAGGTAGGTGACCCAACCCAAGATAAATAACCTTGAATTGTTGTACTGCACCTTCAGCGATTCATCACTCTTTTCTTCCTGGTGTTCGCAATGACGACACAATGGCTCACATGGCCTCCTAGAAAGTGCATCTGCATTGTTGGGTAGGTATCAAGATATTTGCTGTATTTCAAAATCATATTCTTGAAGATGATATTTCCACCAGGCTATTTGAACTTCGGGGTACTTAAAATTTAGTAGCCAGCATAGTGAAGCATGGTCGGTTCTTTGAACAAAACATCTGCCATTAAAGTTAGTTGTGGAAGTGTGCAATTTCTTTCACCATCGCCAAAAGCCATCTGCATGTGATACAGTAATTTCTCTCAGTCTTATGGAATACCTTACTGAAGTATTTAAGTGGTCTTTCCTTCCCATCCTGAACCTCAGATAACACAGCTCAACTGTGTACACCACTAATATCAGTATCCAAAATTAACACACCCTCACTTTTCAGGTACCCCAAGACTGGGGGTTATATAAGAATTTCCTTTAGACTACTTAAAGCAACTTCACATTCATTAGTCCAACTGAATTTCCATTTCGCGTCAGTCTATTTGTGTAGTGGCTTGGCGATCGTGGTGAACCCTGGTTCAAATCGACCATATATATACATAATCCCAGAAAACTCTGCTTTTCAGTTTTGTCAGTTGGTTATGGCCAATTTCTTAGAGCTTTGGTCTTCTCGGGGTCTGTTCAAATTCCATAGGCTGACACTACATTTACCAAGAAATTAATTTACTTTTGGAAAAGGTGGCATTTATTTGGAACTGGCTTGAAATTGACTATGGTAACTTTCTGGAATACAGAGTCTAAGCATGATAGGTGCTCTATATCTAAAGGAGGACTTTTCCATCAGGTTTTCAACTGTAGGATTGGAATTGCACAGCCCAAAATGCATAACTCTGAACTGTCAGGTACCTTAACCTTATACACAAAATGCTGTATTATCTTGGTCCTCTGAGGCCATCTTACACTGCCAGTACCTGCTCTTCATGTCCAAAGTAGAAAACCATTTCGAACCTGCTGGAATATTAAATATTTAATCTATCTTTGGAAGTGGATAAGGGGCTTTCTTTGTCGAATCATTAAGCTGGTGATTATCTACACAAAACCTCCGAGAGCCATCTGTCTTCATAGCAAGTACAATGGACAACGACCACAGACTAACTGATGTTTCAATCGGATCTATCTCCTTAATTTCCTTTACAATCCTCTCACATGCCTCATGCGAAGCTAGTGCGAGAGGGCAACAATCTAAGAAAGTCTGTGTACACCATGGTAAGAAATCACTCAAAAATCACTACGAATCCATAGAAATCACAAAAATTTCTTGGAAAATCACTTAAAATCCTGGAAAATCTCATAAAACTACTCAAAATCTCAAGAAATTCCCTCAAACTCACATAAAATCTCAGAAAATCATGATAATGTGCATATAATCCTGGTTATTCGCTGAAAGTATTTGAAAATCACAGAAATGCCTGGTAAATCACAAAATAAGTCAAAGAATATCACTTGAAACATTGTAAAATCGTTGTAAATCTCAAAAATTGCACAAGATTTCTAGAAACTGGAAAAACCTAATACTAATCATAGTAACTAAAAAAATATATAATTATTAACAATAAAATACGATTCGAAAGAATCTTTACATATTTTAAAACATATTAAAATTCTTATAATCTAACAAAACCATGTAGATAGAATTTCGCAAAATTATAAACTTGAAGAGAAATTGTCGTGTAACACATTAGATGTATAAAGATAATCATCTAACATTACAAAAAAAAATGTATGCACCCTTTTTTGCTACACAAAAGTTACTGTACCCGAGAATTTTTTGGCTAAACTAAAGGAGTTGCAGAAGTGGCATATGTTCCCCTCCATTTATTGCCTACATTCCCAAGGAAAGATAGGTGGTTATTATTGCTATTATTATTACTCATCTGGTACAAATGGCCTTGAGAAAGTTACAGTCACAATATAATTTTAGTATCAAAAAATTTAACATACAATCGAGGAAGTGTCGAACATTCGTAGTAATTAATTTAAAATTCAAGGCAAACATAACCGGTACATTTCTCGAGATTCACACAAAATCCCTCACGCCATAAGTCTGTAAATAGCCAACTATGCTAGGAAGGTCGGCAAAATATATGTTTGTGTTAGCCTTCCAGCCTGTGTGTGTGTCTTGACTAAGAGTATGTACACTGGAGAGCCAAAAGAACTGGTATATGCGAGCGTATGCAAATAACAGATGTATGGAACCAATCAGAGTAACGCAATGCGGTCAGCAGAGCCTATATAAGACACCAAGCGTCGGGCAAAGTTGCCAGATTTGTTACTGCTGCTAAAACAGCAGGTTATCAAGATTTAAGTGAGTTTGAACATGGAGTTATAGTCGGCGCACGAGAGATAGGACATAGAATCTCTGAGGTAGCGATACACTTTGGATTTTCGCTTACGACCATTTCACGAGTGTACCGTGAATATCGGGAATCCGGTAAATCATCAAATATTCGACAGCGCTGAGGCCGGAAAAAGATCGTGAACAAACGGAACAAACGACGACGGACGAGAATCATTAAACGTGAAAGACATACAACCCCGTCTCAAATTGGCGCAGATTTCAATGATGGGGCATTAATAAGTCCCAGCATGCGAACTATGGGCTTTCGGAGCTGAAGGCCCACTCGTGTACCGTTGGTTACAGCACAACACAAATATTTGCGCCTCGCCTGGGCCCACCAACACCGCCATTGGACTGTTGATGACTGGAAACAAGTTGCCTGGTCTGACGAGTCTCGTTTCCAATTGTATCGGGCGGATGGACATGTAGGAGTATGGAGACATCCTCAAGAATCCATGGAGCATACATGTCAACAGGGGACTGTTCAAGCTGGTGGAGGCTCTGTCATGGTATGGGGAGTGTGCAGTTGGCGTGAAATGGGACCCCTGATACATCTAGATACGACTCTGACAGGTAACAGATACGTAAGCATCCTGTCCGATCACCTGTAACCATTCATGTCCATTGTGCATTCCGACGGACGTGGACAATTACAGCAGGACAATACGACACCTCACATGTCTAGAGTTTCTACCGAGTGACTCCAGGAACACTCTTCTGACTTTAGACACTTCCATTGGCAACCTAAATCATCAGACATGAACATTATTGAGCTTATCTGGGACGCCTTGCAACATGCTGTACAGAAGATATCTCCATCGCCTGGCACTCCTATGGATTTGTGGACCGCCCTGCAGGATTCATGGTGTGAATTTCCTCCTGCATATTTTCAGGCATTAGTCGAGTCCATGCCACGTCGTCTTGCGGCACTTCTGCGTGATCGTGGGGGACCTACACTATATAAGGCAGATGTACTAGTTTTTTGATCTCTTCAGTGTATATGCATGTGTATGTGAGTGGTGTGATTGTGCACATGTACTAGCTTGAAACTTTTGAAACTAATCACCGAATGATACCTGTATTGATATACTTATTAAACACAGTTAGGAAAGTGTACTATCGTACGTAGTTAAAATGGTGGTTCTGGATCAGGGGCTAGGGCCGGTGGACTCACGGACACACATCGGCCATATTGGACGATGTAATTTTTTCTTTATTTTCCTTCGAAACTTTTCTTTTGTCCCTCATAAAAGGCACAAATCACTACAATTCCCTTTACAATTTCCCGAATTTCCCTCAAATGTTTCGAAATTCACTCAAAAAGTTTTATTGCACAAATTCTGTCGATGGCCCCACAATGTTGCTAAGTGACTCCTTTTTGGGTTGAGGGATCTATGGATTAAATTATTCCCCTAACATTCATGCTCTATCATTCCAATTCCAGCACCATCCATCTTGGCTGAAGAATGTTCGTGTTGATTGCCCAATCGCAAAACTTCGCTCAACATGCTCTATCATTCCACATTGGATTTCTCATATAGATTCTGGTCTCCTTTCGCCTGAAACCCTAGTGGTCTATGATCTTGCAACCCTACCAGATGTGGACACTTCGTACTCTTGCATTCCTACAAGATGTCCCTACTTCATGCTTTTACATTATTTCTTATCAGTTGACACTACTCATACTCCTACATTCCTGACCAACGACATCAATCATTGTCCCTACATCATGCTCTCACATTCCTACCAAATGACCCTACTTCATGGTCTTATATTCCTTCCAATAAGTTGTCCCTACTTCATGCTCTCCAAACCAACGATTGCTACACAATTCTCTCGAAAGGGTCTCGTCTCTGATAGGCATTCTACTTTAGTTTTCTCATACTGTCATTCCAACTTGGTTTGCTCATGCTGTATCATTTCACCTATGAGTTCTCATACTTTTAAACAAAGTTGGCTGTAATTTCCGAACCATTTAAGATATATTCACCAAATTCATAATATAGACATCACCCCCGGCAAGAAATATGATCGCAGGTTATATTATTACCTTATGCGAACTTATAAGCATAGTTTACTGTAATTTCCGAAATGTTTAAGAAACTTTCGTCAAATTCATAACACAGACATCCCTCCCGACAAGGAAAATGATCGCAGATTAATTTATGTCATATACAGGAGATGGACAAAATAATAATATGAACACCATGCAATATAGTACATTTTGTTGCATGTTGGCAACACTGCTTCCGTGTAAATAATGCGACACATATGTATTGCACAGTTTACATGCCAAGTCTTGTAGGTTATATTTATGTGTATTAAACGCTTTGTTCCGCCACGGTTAAAACAAGCGATCGGTGAAATGTGTGATCTCTCAGACTTCGAAAGAGGTCCAATCGTTGGTGCTCGGTTAGCGGGAGCGTCTGTGACGAAAGCAGCTGAATTGTTTAACGTTTCACGAGCGACAGTATCCACGGTAATGGCAACTTACACAAAACATGGTAAAACATCATCGGCGAAGAGGAATATTGGGCGAAACCCAAAGTCAACTGACAGAGACCGACGAACATTAAAAATAATTGTGGCCAGACAACATAAAACTACCGCGGCAAAAGTCACAGCAGAACTCAACACTCACTTGAGTAATACCGTTTCGACAAAAACAGTACGGTGGAAGCTCCACAAAGCTAACATTCATGGAAGGGCTGCAATTGCGAAACCCTTTATAACGGAAGCCAACGCTAAGCTGCGAAAGAAATGGTGCCACGATCATAAAACCTGGACACTTGATGATTGAAAGAATGTGGTATAGTCCGATGAATCACCTTTTACATTGTTTCCTACAAACGGCCGGGTTTATGTATGGAGAACCCCAAAAGAAGCCCACGATCCGGACTGCCTGCATCCTACAGTCAAGCATGGGGGAGGTTCCGTTATGATTTGTGCGGCTATATCGTGGTATTCAGCTGGTCCTCTCATTCACATTACTGGTAGGATTACTGCAAATGAATATATCGACATCCTCACTGATGAAGTTCTTACTATGACTAGCATATTGCTGCCAAACACTGCCATATTCCAAGTTGATAATGCGCCTATACACACAGCCAAAAAGGTTTGAGGAGCATCAGAATATCATCAAACATCTTCCCTGGCCAGACCTCAACATAATTGAACCGTTATGGGGAGTTTTAGAGCAGAGAGTGAGGAGCAGATTTCCATCTCCAACATCATTGAAGCAATTGGTGGATGTTTTGGTACAATAATGGGACAGCATTCAGTTGGAAACTATTCAGGCGCTCTACGAATCTATTTCGCGAATAATTGCAGCTGTTCTAAAAGCAAATGGTGGCCCAACACCTCATTAATATTAAATATTGTTTATAAGTCAGGTGTTCATATTATTTTGTCCATCCCCTGTACATATTAATGGGTGAAGTTGACCATAATTTACGAGTGGTTTAAGATACAGACACCAAAGTCGTAACATAGACATTGTACTCAACAACGAAAATGATAACAGGGTAACTTACACCCTAAGAAAACTTATAAGCATAGTTTGCTGTAATTTCCGATCCGTTTAAGATACAACTAACAAATACGTATCATAGATATCACCAGCGACAGGGAAAATGTTCGCATGGTCTAATATGCCCTAAGCATACCTATAAGCATAGTTGGATATAATTTCCGATCTGTTTGAGATGCAGCTACCAAATTTGTAATATAGATATCACCTTCGACAACGAAAATGACCGCAGCATTATATATGCCCTAAGCATACTTATAAGCATAGTTTGATGTAATATCCGAACCATTTAAGATACAGCTACCAAATTCGTAATATAGATATTACCTACGAAATCGAAAATGACCGCAAGATGAAATATGCTCTTACCTAATCGTATGTATAGAACGTTGGCAGATTTTCCGAACCATTTAAGATAATTAAACAAATTCAAAATAAGGCATCACCCTCAAAAACGAAAAAGGTCGCAAGTGTTAAAAGTTTGCACTAAGCGCACTTATAAAAAAATACGATGGAGCTAAAGTCCCTAATAGTTATATCAGTGTTGATATCACACCAAGAAATTTAGTAAAAGGCTAGAATATACGTCGACATGAGAAAGAACGAATGATCACAAGGACCAACCACACAAATTAATACAATTTAATTGCGATACGCATTACGCGACTTCTAAAGACGGTTTTTCTTCACTTGTCACAAAACAACATACATTAAAACCATTAGTCGTGCAAGAGAGGCATCACTGCTATGTGCTAATTAAAATGGATATAAAGTTATTATAAAACAAATAGTTATTAGCATTAAAATCCCTATGTATATTGCACATCATCGTGCGCTGTACATCATGCTAGTCGAAAAAAAAAGTTTTTGCTAAGCCGATAAGCACGGGTTTTATAAGGGAACACTGGTACACACTTATGCAAATAGATAAAAAAATTTAATAAAGGGGAAAATATTTACAATCACATGGCGACAAGCACAATTACATATTATACATGCATGGTTTGCTGTATGCTGAATGTATTAAACGCCGCTATTCAATACCAGACCTTTCTGTCCAGTACAACAAATTAACAAACGACTTCCTTACCAACCGTCTGAAACTGAAACGAAACTCTTGCATTTAGTGAACAAACATAACTCACATCACTAGTAGTGGAACACATAGGACCCATCCGACTTCGCGCGAACATCTAACATCATGAGAATCTGTAGGACCTTCCCAGACAGTCGACGGCCAGTGCGAACACCGTGCAGATCTCGAAAAGCGAAGAGATGTCACAGAAAACTAGCCAAGAAAGAGTTATCAGGCTCCGCGATGCCAGACTAGCAGAGTCACACATTCACTTTCCTTTACGAGAGGGATTCATATACACCATACAAACTGACAAATAATAGTGTTTAAACTTCTATATTTATATATACTTTTATTTGAATATGTATCACATATATATTAGCAGAATCGTAAGCACATACGAAATCAAACACATTAAGACCATTAGTCGCGTTAGAGAGAATCGACAGTGCTACATGCTAATTATAGGAAATAACTCTTGTACACTGGCGATACAGGAGACTGTGTATCATTTCTGAAAATTAAAAAAATTTAGCTATTAGATATATACATATTTAAGTATCGAGTTCATCATACAAAAATCTCCAAATAAATATTTTCGCACATGTCAGTACACAATGTACATTCATCTCAAATTCTTGCAGCCTGTTCCACATTTAAAAGTAGGTAACAAGCAGGTCATGCTGTGACAACCCGAGACGGACAACACTAACCATGATTCCGTGATATTTGTATAAAAGCAGATCTTTACGTCTACATATATCTACCACGATCATGTACATTGTTACAATATAAATATGGAATCACTGGTTGAAGCTGTACCATCTGTGACTGCATCGTCAACCGTAAGGGACTCTGTAGATTTGCTCCTTACTTCTCGTCAACATGAAAGTAGTCTTTGCATGTTCGCCCACAGTGATAGTCTAAATAGACATAGCAAGAAGTGTTAGGACAATGTTTGTTGTTCATCGGATAGCGAGTTGGAAGTATTGTAGCAAGACATTCAACAGCAATCTGTCAGTAATTTTAAACAAATAGTAGTAGGTACATTACATAGTCGATAAAAAAATTAATACAACATTTAAAATGGTTTTTTTATTTTTATTTTTTAATACTTATTACCAAGTCATACAATACATAATATTTCATTCAACAAAGCCTTTTGCTTAGAGTTCATCAATAATCGAATTTATCTCTTCTCCGACAGAAAGATGCCCACTTCTCTGCAATGGAACCAACATCCATAGTCTATCAACCAGATCATTGGGGTGTTCAGTAAATATGTATTTAGACTTTACGTCATTCTTCGTAGATCGTTCACGTCACACATCGGCATCTATGATCTTCCGTGATGAGTAGTTAGAGAAATACCTCTGGGCCAACGTACTTGATTCGATTCCGTGTTTCTTCTGTCCCATCTTAAAGTAGTTCTTATGTTCAGCAACATATTTATGCTTTTTCTTTACAGATGTCGACACTTCATCATCAATAGAAAATGCTGTAGGTTTGGAGGTAACATTTTCGTTCTCATTTTCCTGGTTAGTTGCACATTCTTCATTTTTCACCCCACATATTAGCGGAGCATGTTTGTAGTTCACAGTTTCTGACGATCAGTATGGTTCGCATTCTTAATACTAAATGTCTGCAACACTCGTATTCTCTTCTTCACACACTGTTTTGAAACACGAAGCAGACCCTAATAATACCATAGATGATTGAACCGTCGTTATTTTACACCACGAATCAGCAAGAAGGCCATTCATAGCATTTTATTGCAACAATAAAATCAGTGCACACTGTCTCGTGCCAAACAAAAGTACTTTACCTTTATATATACCAGTGTGTATCTTCAGATTATTACATCTACCAAATGCTGCTCCACACATATCATATGGTAGTATTCAGATGGTCGGTTTCATTGAACATTCTCTTAGTTCATGTCGATGGGCATTGCAATATTTACTGAAGGCCTTGCCAAATAACTGCATGATTTTCCATGTAATTGGTGATAACTCTGTGAGGGTTTGCAGGTAGTTGTACAGGACATTCTCGATTGCACACCCTCAATCAGCATACAACTATTTGTCTAATGGCCTAAGTGAATATTTTCTCAACTGGAGCTTATCTATCGTATTTAATGTCCAATTGGAACCCTTTCCCATACATTCTTCTTCCTCGTGACAAATATAGAAGGCTATCTCACTATATTCATCTTCATGTTATTCTTGTGTGGTATATTTACATTCCAACCATATTTTTTATTTAAAGCACCTTCTTTTTCTATCTCGCATGTAAGTTGGTCTATAATATTCTGTTTCATATGCTTAAGATATATACAAATATCGTTCACCATGCCTGATGAATAAGATGCAACATATGTCTTCATAAGACTGCAGAAAGCAGATTCTTTCAGTATGAATCCATTCTCATTTCGCAAGTTTGCAACACATACAGGTGTAGGTGTTTTTTATGTACACAATTTGACATAGTAGTTATACGACTCGTGACATAGTTTTAGCTGATGGTCATGTATTTCGCGTCGCACATTTACTGGAACGCCTGTTAGTGCATAACATGAGAACTCACGACCACACTCATAGCAACAATTAGTGTAGTAAGCCCATCGTGTCTTCTTCAAACATTTTCCAGTTTTATCATGTAGACGAGCACTGCAACTTTTACTGAAGGTCTTACCGCAGTAGTAACATGATTATCTTGATGCCTCTGAACAACTGCTCATGTTCATGTCTGATGTTGTCGAAGGTGACAGTGTACTAGTATCTAATGCTACAGGTGTCTGACCTTCATATGTTTTTTTTTAATGCAGGCAATACACTGCATCGCTTAGCTCTCACAGCAGAGAGTCCATCACATATAGCAAGATGCCTTTTTAATGTATCATGTTGTTTAAATTGAGACTTGTACTGTTCACATGTTAAGGCAGATGGCTTCATGTTCATAGAAAAACCAGTTTCATATCGACGGGCATGACAGCTGTTAGTAAATGACTTCTTGTAGAAACAGCACAAATGGCTTTCTGGCATATATTACATCTTCGCTCGAGACGATGTTCACTCTTCGAAATTCGAATAACAAGATGACGATTCCAACAGTTACGCGTGCTATATATGTACAAATCTTTATATGTATTCCGTCAGTGAGATTTAAGCTTTATTATGTATTCTATATACATAAATTCAGCTAGGTATCATATCTAGTTTACTACACTGCCTTACATTTACAAGGTTTTTTCCCCCACAGTTTCTTGAAATGTTTTTACTATAGCTTCAAGTCGTGGCAAACACTTAAACAATACACCCAACCTCTCCCCGCCACACAGCAATTTACATCTCTCATGTCGATGTGCGTTGCTACTTTTACTAAAGATCTTACTACAATAGCAACGTTGTTTCCTGCACATTGGTGAAGGTTTGTGTACATTGTTCACATGAAAGTCGGAAGTTATTGATGTAGGTGTATCAATACTCGATACAGCATGTACCTGATTATCACAAGTTTGTAACATTGACAATACACATTGTTGCTTAGCATGTAGATTAACAAGGTCTTTACACTTTTTATATATATGTTTGAACTGTCTGTACGAGTCAACATACCTTGGCACATATTACACCGATAGACTCTGCGACATGGATTCAGGCTACATTTATGCTTTACATGTACCTTCGCATTGCAAGCATATGCAAATGTCACATTACAGCAGTGGCATGGATGTCTAGGAGATGTGACTGTTCCAGCCATTGTTTCGGAAATTACAGCCAACTTTTTTTATACATATGATAGGGAAGGGCATATGTCACCCTGCGTTTATTTCCATTGTTGGAGGTGATATCTATGTTTCGAATTTGGTAGTTGTATCTTAAATGTATCGGAAATAACAGCCACATATCCTTATATGTTTTCTTAGGGTATAAATATCCCTGCGGTCATTGTACTTGTCGAAGGTTATGCCTATGTTATGAATTTGGCGACTGTATCTTAAACCGTTCGGAAATTACGGTCAACTATGCTTTTAAGACCGCTTAGGGCATAAATGATGTTGTGATAATTTTCCTTGTCTGAGGTGATTCATATGTTACGAGTTTGACTACTGTATCTAAAATGGTTCGGAAATTTCGGTAAACTATGCTTATAAGTTCACATAGGGCATATATGACCCTGCGATAATTTTCCTAGTCGGGAGTGATTCCTATGTAATGAATTTGGTGACTGTTTCTTAAACAGTTTGGAAATTACCGTCAACTATTCTTATAAGTTCACATAGGGCATAATGACCCTGCGATCATTTTCCTTGTCGGAGGTGATGCCTATGTTACGAATTTGATGACTGTATTTTGAATGGTTCGGAAATTATGGTCAACTATGTTTATATGTTCGCATAAGGCATAAATGACCCTGCGATCATTTTTCTTGTCAGTAGTGATGTCTATGATACGAATTTGGTGACTATCTTAAACAGTTCGGAATTCATGGTAAACTAGGCTTATAAGTATGCATAGGGTATAAATGACTCTGCGATATTTTTCCTAGTCGGGAGTGATGTCTAGGTTATAAATTTAACGACTGTATCTTAAATGGTTCGGAAATTATAGTCAACGTAGGTTATAAGTTTTCATAGGGTCATAAATGATCCTGCGATCATTTTCCTTGTCGAAGGTGATGTCTATATTATAAATTTGGTGACTATAAATTATACAGGTCGATAATTATATTAAACTATGCTTATAAGTATGCTTAGGGTATATTTGAACCATAGGTAATTTGCATAGTCTTAGATGATGTTTATGTTATTAATTTGGTGACTATATCTTAAATGGTTCGGAAATCACAGTCAACTATATTTATCACTATGAGAAAACCTCGGTGGAATGATAGAGCATGATATAACCAAGGTGGAATGATAGCATGATAAAATTAAACTGGAATGCAATTGCCTATCAGAGACGAGACCCTTTTGAGAGCCTCATTTAGCCATCGTTGGTCGGGAATGCAAGAGCGCCAAATAGGGTCAACTGGTAGCAAGGAAAATAAGAGCATGAAGTAGGGACATCTGGTAGGAATGCAAGAGAATGATGTGTCAATATCTGGTAGGAATGCAAGATCATGAACCACTAGCATGTCAGGTGAAAGGAGACCAGAAATAATACGAGAAATCTAATGTAGAATGATAGAGCATGATGAGAGAAGTTGCGTGATGGTGAAATGAACACAAACGTTCTTCAGCAAAGATGGATGGTGTGGGCTTCAAATGTAAGAGCATGTGTTAGGGGAAACCCTCAATCCATAGATTCCTCATTCTCAAAAAGGAGTCACTTAGCCACATTGTGGGCCATCGACGAAAATTGTGCAAAAACTTTTTTCGAGGGAATTTCGAAAAATTTTGAGGGAAAGTTGGGAAATTTTAAAGAAAATTCTGGCGATTTGTGCAGTTTATGAGGGGAAAAAGGGAAAATTCGAGGAAAAAAAGGAAAAAATTACGTCATCCAAGATTGTCATTGTGTGTGCCTAGCCCACACCTCCGCACCTGGTCCAGAACCGTCATTGTATAACTACTATCCTAGTTGATTCCACACCGCATAGCTTGTTTATAAAATAAGATATTAATTATTGGTTCTTTGATATTTCTCACGAACTATTCCGCAGATTTGAACCAAATATTAAGTGCAATATTCACAATATCAGGATGGAATTTCTTAAATTGATTCCCCATTGATCTCCCTTTTTAAGACATAGCAACTTGAAAAATAAAGATTTTACATCATGTTTATAGCTTTACTGAAACAGTTATGGTCAAATTTGTTATATAAGTAGTAATGCTATACACCACTTAAAATTACGCGATTTAGTTTTATCAGGGACATTTAAATGACTTCTTTATAAATATTTATGACAAGTGTGCCACATTTTCCAAACCAACTAATTTAATCAAAATTGGTAGGCTCATAATACCTAAAGCTAGCATTGATTATTCTATACGCAGACTATAGCCTACTAATATAATAAATCCGAGGGCCTGTGTAGTGTGTGTGTGTGTATGTTTGTTACCACTCAGCTCCATAACAGCTAAACGGATTTTGATGAAATTTGGTACGTTGTTACTTTAGGTCCTAGTATAGGACATAGGATACATTTTAAACCGGAAAATGGTACGGTTCCTATGGAATAACAACAAAACGTGATTCTGCAATGGCTAGGAACATGACCTAACTCAGCACCATAACAGCTGAACAAACATAGTACTTTAGGTCCTGAAATAGGAAATACGATACTTTTCATCCTGGTAAATTGTACGGGTCCAGTAGAATAACAACCAAACGTATTTCTGCAATGGCTGGGAACGTGACCGATCTCAGCTCCATTACGGCTGAACGAATTTTGACGAAACTTGGTATGTAGGTATTTGAAGTCCTGGAATAGGACATAGGATACTTTTTATACGGGTCCTGTGGAATAACAATGAATCGCAATCCTGCAACGGCTGGGAGCGAGACAGAACTCAGCTCCATAACGGCTTAACGGATTTTTATAAAATTTGGTATGTAGGTACTTAAGTCCTGGAATAGGACATGGGGTACTATTTACACCGGAAAATGGTACGGTTCCTGTGGAAAAAACAACAAAACCTAATTCTGCTATGGCTAGGAACGTGACCGAAATATTTTTTCCTCTTGTGTCAGAGTTTATCAGGTCGCCCAAGGACTTCTGAAATGGCTTAACGACTGCTATCAATCGATAACAATCGGGGCTGAATATTTAACGTGCCCTCCGAAGCCCGGAAGCGCTCAGATGTTATGCCACTAAACGGTCATCCTTCCAAATGTGTGCCACTGGGAACGTTGCTGAATTTTGGTGATAGTTTGAAATCCCACAGCCAAGCGCAAAAAGTAGTACCTAGGTACACTTATTTCTAAAACTAACATGATAAAACTCACGTTTTGATTTTCATACATCGAAAGCAGAAGTGTGGTAACTACGCGATAGTTGCACAGATACACTCCAAATCATTACCCTACTTCTTGGCTATCGGGTAAACAATATTTCCTTCCTTTTGGAATGACGTAATCAACATAGCACAATTTTATCATTCTAATTTCATATAAATGAATTGTCTTTTCCCAATTTATTTATTAGTGTATCACTGTAAAACTCAACTGTACCCAGGCGAAGCCATGCTGGTTCGCTAGTGAAGACTATTTTGATGATAGTTTTGCCTGAAACAATAAACTACATCATATCCTCGGATGCTCAACCAATTCCCGCCATTTTATACATATAAATACTTTTCGTGGTAGGTCAACTAACATCACATAGTATACAATTGGAGAAAATTAGACACATTTTAAAATAGCAGTTTTATAAATAGTTTACGTTAGTTTGCCGTAACCATCAACCCATTAGACACTGTTTAAACAAGAATTTTTTAACACTGGCAGTGGTTACTCCGAAAAGATGAATAACAGTCTCTCTGGTCAGGATATTTTTGAAAATATTGTTGAAATTGGAAAGAAATAATACTGTTCACTGTACATTTCAGGAACTATTAACCTATTTGAACCCAACTTGGAAAGCTGGAGGAACTCATTATTTGCCTTAAATATATTAACATATTGAAAACCTCTTTTGTTCACCATGCTAGAAAATAAAATCCTAATTGTCATATGTCAGCAAGCTCTTATAAACTCTAAATCTAAATCAATGAGAATTTCCCTTTTTAATCAGTTAACGGTATCTGACTGATTCAACAGTCACTTCAGGGAATTTAGCTGATGAATCAGTGAAAAAATGCCAGTTTTCCTTAACTTATTGATTAAGTTACATTTTCGACTGATTCATCAGGCATTTTTTCCCTTTTTTTTCAGTTATTAGCTTATTGACTGATGGATCAGATAATTGACGTGTAAAAATGGCCGATAAACGACTCTTATTAAGTGAAATAACAATGCATTAAATAATAAAATTAATACAAAATATTCTCAAAAATGTGTTGCGCCTTATAAACACCACTATACGAGGTAACATGAACATTCAGTCTTTAATTCCATTTTTATGACTTTTATTTCATTTTTATGTAATCATCACAACGCTCTGCTTAAAGATTTAAAATTCATATAATGTGGCGAAGAGAATGCACTCATATGTACTATTAGTTTTAACAATTCTAATTGTACCAATTAAACCAAAAGCGAAAAGCAAGGGACTACTATTTAAAACTACACGCTTTCTATGATTAATATAAGACATATACTTTCCTCTTGATTAGAAATGTCTCCTGGTGGCTCGTATGGTATGGTAATGCTGTTCAGGCGAATCGGAAAGGGTGAATGAGTTAAATTTTGGCCACCTCCGGGAGTTTTATGCTTTTTTAAATTACTGTATATTGCTCAATATTAATAGTAAACTATCTTACATATGTTTATTTATCGTAATTATTTGGTTAAAATTAAAAAACCAAACAATGCTTTATTCGCCGCTGTAGTTGGCCGTCACTTATTCAATCAGTAAAATTGTTTCATGCCACTAATTCTATCAGTAAAATTGGTCGCACGTCACTAATTCAATCAGTGAAATTCTTTCACTGAAACAATTAGTGGTTTTTAACTAATTATAAGTGTTGCTATTTTCACTGATTCTAGTAGTTGAATTTCACTGCGAATATGTGGCTTTCCACTGATTCGAATTTAAAATGTAGAGTCCCAACACATTTGGCCTGCAAAAACCATTTTCAGCAGTTACAAGTGACCAAAGGAAAATTATTGTTTCCATTACGCGAATTAAAACTAAAATTATGCTGCTGAAGTGACTACTAAGTGCATTAAATTCATTAGCGAATTGCGTCTGGTATCATAACTACTCCTTAGTTATGTCGGTGCCACGGTGGTGCAGCAGCTGGAGCGATCGCCTCCCATCTAGACGAACCGGGTTCGATTTTCGCCGAGGTCACTCCCGGATTTTTGTACATGTTAATTGTGCCGGATGACGCCACTGTTCGGTGGGTTTTCTCGGGGATCTCCCTTTCCACCACCCATGCATCCCGGCGCTGCTCCGTACATCGATGTTAACAGCCACCGAAACACTCTTCACTCTACTTTGTTACATCCGGTACTTGTCTTATATCAATATATTATTCGGGCTGGATAAACATGTCTTTGTTTGTGGGCGTCTGTAAAAATTATTCTTGGCATTGGCCGACAAAGCATTTTCCAAGCATAAACATTAAGTGGCATTCTTATTTCTAGATATCTATTTATTGTTTAACTTGTTCAATTACTTGTGCTGGCTGCATGGGTCTACCTAAAAATTGTGAATATTAAAATATTTAATTTTATATACAAGCTTTACATATTTAAGGCAAGTTTAAAATTCATAATCGTAAAGTGGCATTTCAGTAATACTGTTTCCGGAAAAACAAATATTAAAAATGTCATATATTTTTTTATATGCCACCAAAGCAATTATGTACATGATACTTTAGACTAGTCTTGATTTGCCTAAAAAGAAATTTTCATTATCACTTTATGGAAATGTTAAATATAAATATGTACACATTCCATATTAACTCTATTGCACACAATTCTTTTATAATACCATAATTTTTGTAAAAATTCGTGTTCTCAAATAGCTTTTCTATTTTAATTGTTTTTTTGTTTGAAATTGGACATAGGGCCTTGTAACCTCGGTACATTTGTTTACTTGCCATTTATTAATACACAAAGAATACTTGATACTTTCAACTCATTTAGATTCTAGGTAATGGCAACAGTATCTTAGCAAATATGCCAATGATTTTGGGGAGAAGAAAAGGTACGATAATTCTTTACTTATTTCTTAAATGTTAGGTAGCATGTTGTTTCAGCAAGAATAAAATGTATCTGTTCTGAGCACTTTCCACATGCACCAAACGAGGTGGCACAATGCAAACCTTCGAATTTGCATTCGGAAGGTTCAAGGCTCAAGTCCTGGCACTATTTTTATGGATGTTTCCTTGCGACACTTCCGATTCCTTCACTTTCTTGCTTCCCTAAGCCACTTGATCCGTCTTTAATGACCTTGCTGTCGACGAGACGCTAATCCCTACCTTACTTCACCATGCTCTTTGCTTAACCTACTACGTCATAGACACACGATGGTAATGTTGCATTATACACTGAAGAGCCAAAAAAAATTGGTATAGGTGTGCGTATGCAAATAACAGAGGTATGGAACCAATCAGAGTAACGCGAAGCGGTCGGCAGCTAGATTGGTAACTGCTGCTACAATGGCAGGTTAACAAGATTTAAGCGAGTTTGAACGTGGTGTTATAGTCGGCACACGATAGATGGGACATAGCATCTCCGAGGTAGCGATAACATTTGGATGTTCGCATAAGACAATTTCACGAATGTACCGTGAATATCGGGAATCCGGCAAAACATCACAGATTCAACATCGTTGCGGCCGGAAAACGATCGTGTAAAAACGGGACAAACGACGACTGACGAGAATCATTAAACGTGACAGACATGCAACCTTTTCTCAAATTGGCGAAGATTGGATTTGTGGACTGCCCTGCAGGATTCATTGTGTGAATTGCCTCCTGCATAACTTCAGGCATTAGTCGAGTCCATGTTACGTCATCGTGCGGCACCTCTGCGTGCTCGGGGGCCCTACACTATATTAGGCAGGTGTACCATTTTNGGGGGGGGGTCTACACGATATTAGGCAGGTGTGCCAGTTTTTTTGGCTCGTTAGTGTATATAACCCTTATTTAATTTTCATGTTGAAAAATATAACTTAATATTTGTGGATATGAGAACAGTATTTCAAGTTAGTTGTTATTTCTACGTGGTATTTATTTCGTGAAATAACAATATTGGTGTACTATCATCCAAAACTAATACGTTTTTGTAACACCATATGAGAAAATTATTACAAATTAATTGTTATACATGATATTTATTTTGAGAGAAATCAGTGTTGAAGTTTTATCTTCCCTTGTTATTAAACATTTGTAACATTACATAAGTTGTACATAAGTTATATAAGTAATATGCATTGTATATTACTTAATTTTACTAGTTAACATTCATAAAGCACACAAAAATTAAATAAAATATAGTTATAGTTAGTATTTTCGCAAACAATATAATCTAGGGCCCAGCAACAATTGGAAGGGGAAAATAAGGGGGATAAGTGGAGACAGGAGCCTATTCAATTTCCCGGTTGGTAGTCGGAAGATGCTGAGAGTGAACAAAGTTTAAAACATGACCACATTTGATTCAATACACATACTTTTCATATAAAAGTATAACATTTTAACATTAAATAAATTAATTTAAAAAAGCATTTTTAGGCAATACGTGACAAAATAGGAGAGGAATACTAAGTAATTTGTATTTATATGGCTAATTAGTAGATAGAAATGGGGATTTCCAGGGCAAGGGCTGGGGGGTCAGGGTCTGAGGATCTGCCACCATTTTGGATCCACCATTTTGGATCCACCATTTGGGATCCGCCATTTTGTTTTCAGCTGCCATCTAGGATTCTCATAACTTGTGTCCTTAACATATGTCAGCCATCTTGTTTCCAGTAGCCATCTCGTTCCCATCCATAATTTTGTTTCTGTCTGCCATCTTGTTTCAGGCCACCATTTTGCGTTTACCCATTATTTTGTTTCCCAATTACCTACCTTCGCATCTGCCACATGCACTCCACATGCAGTAGATCTCTCATCGACCGCTAGAGTGCACCACCGATCCCTGTAATGTTGTTTATAAAAAATTTAAGAAAACAGCCGAAAGTAAGTGAACGAAAGAATTGTAGATAAAGAGGGAGAAAGGAACGAAGTAGAAAGATAGAGTGGGTAAGAACAATACCACATCTAGTGGATACAATGGGACAAGATGTTACAACTAAAAAATACTTCACCCCCACAACCCCGGTAAAGAATAAGGGTTGAAACCCACCGAAATTATTTATAAACCCAGGACAGAGACCAAAACAGAAGTCGCAGCCCCCTACCCTGGTGCAGGAGTGCACAAGCGAAATTGCCGAAGTGAAATATTAGTTACGACAACATGTAGTCCAAATATTTGGTGGTGGCACAATCTCTCTCATGATGACATCTGCAGCAGTGCATAAGGCCATGTGTGTGCATTCTGTAAGAACAGTAATAATTTCCACCAAATGTGAATAATTATTTTAACTGATTGTTGATGGTGAGGAGCAATATCGCTTCAGATTTAACATTTCCACCTATGCCCTATGAAAAAATCAATTGAGATTTTTATAGCTGTTGGATGCGAGGGACATGAAATCGTTTCTGATTTAACACCCCCGAGATGAGGAACTACACTTGCATCCTGGCATCATTCACCCAAAACACAGGGAAAGACACGTTATTTCGAACATGCCAGTACACCCAACATAGATCATTTCTTCAATCAACATAATGCTTTATCATCAATTGTAAAGCTACAATGGCTGACTTAACCTTCATCAGACAAAAAGAAACACGCCTAACAAAATATTACATTCCTCTTGCATGTTGCCTAGCATGCTGTCATTGTAGCATCATCAATTAAAATTTTACATACATTCAACTCCATATGCTTATATTGGATATAAGAACTAGTACACTTAACTTCTTTCCTTCTCTTATTTTCTTTTCTTCTCTTCTTTTCTTCTTCTCTTCTTAATTTATACCCAATATAACCATATAATACAGTATGAAACTTTTTTTTTAAATTATCATATCCACATAGTACAGTTAGTATTCCGCCATCCAATATTCGTCTTTTGTCGTCCCGCCGTGAGCGCGACTTTATTCAAGATCTGGGTGTAAACTTTATATTGGCATTATCTTATAGTGTTAATTGAGTTTTAGAGAAATCGAGNACTTTATTCAAGATCTGGGTGTAAACTTTATATTGGCATTATCTTATAGTGTTAATTGAGTTTTAGAGAAATCGAGAATTGAAATCCGTCATAAATGGGTTTATCAAACGATATTGATACCTTTTCTATTTTCATCGTGAAGTTTCTGCAAGCTTTCTATGTAAGCACAGGGTAAAACTCCCTTTATCCCTACTAATTCTAGCTCGTCTGGGTTGAAGAACCTTGCTGTATTTTTCAGCTAGTCTCTTGCAGATTTTCAACGAGGGTTTAGAGTCTTATCTATAAATTGTAAGGTGGATCTCTCCCCCAGTGATTTCGAGAACATGAATAATTTCTCCTCTGAATGGGAGATCATATATACGTTTTTTTTGTTGTAGCTAAGATATTTTTAGTAAAGATTTTGTCATATATCAAGTTGTGGAATAATACAGACAATCTTTTCGGGAAACGGCGAAGTTTGTTGCAGTTATTGCAGGATGCCCCAATGTAGTTTCCGGTGAAGTATTCGTGGTCCATTACTCTCCAGTTGTCTGTTGTGAATGTTTCTTCGACATAGCAGCAGGTATCTGACATTACTTGATTTAGTAACTCGAGGAAGCTGAGCGGCTTCATGGGTTCACTTGTTCCATAGATATCCTTCACTTTATATCCAACATTAAAAATTTCCTCGGTGAATTTATTGGCACCACCTTTACGAGTGTAAGCTATTGGCCCCGTTGGCACACTTGTAGCTTTGGCGGCAGGTATTATTTCATTTTTTATTTGAAAATAATAAGAAAATCTGTATGGCTCATGTTTTTGGTATGAGTATGTGCTAGATGTCTGGGGGTCAGCCTGGCAGTTTTGAATGGTCAGAAGCATCGCCTCGAAATCAGCATATATAACTATTGGCATCTTGTCTGCATTGTGATGGTTTTTTAATTTAAGGATAGGTCTTCTTCCTACATGGCGTAGCATGGCATCTCAATCCGTGCAGGGACATAAGAAGAAGAAGNGTGAAGTTTCTGCAAGCTTTCTATGTAAGCACAGGGTAAAACTCCCTTTATCCCTACTAATTCTAGCTCGTCTGGGTTGAAGAACCTTGCTGTATTTTTCAGCTAGTCTCTTGCAGATTTTCAACGAGGGTTTAGAGTCTTATCTATAAATTGTAAGGTGGATCTCTCCCCCAGTGATTTCGAGAACATGAATAATTTCTCCTCTGAATGGGAGATCATATATACGTTTTTTTTGTTGTAGCTAAGATATTTTTAGTAAAGATTTTGTCATATATCAAGTTGTGGAATAATACAGACAATCTTTTCGGGAAACGGCGAAGTTTGTTGCAGTTATTGCAGGATGCCCCAATGTAGTTTCCGGTGAAGTATTCGTGGTCCATTACTCTCCAGTTGTCTGTTGTGAATGTTTCTTCGACATAGCAGCAGGTATCTGACATTACTTGATTTAGTAACTCGAGGAAGCTGAGCGGCTTCATGGGTTCACTTGTTCCATAGATATCCTTCACTTTATATCCAACATTAAAAATTTCCTCGGTGAATTTATTGGCACCACCTTTACGAGTGTAAGCTATTGGCCCCGTTGGCACACTTGTAGCTTTGGCGGCAGGTATTATTTCATTTTTTATTTGAANTTACGAGTGTAAGCTATTGGCCCCGTTGGCACACTTGTAGCTTTGGCGGCAGGTATTATTTCATTTTTTATTTGAACATAATAAGAAAATCTGTATGGCTCATGTTTTTGGTATGAGTATGTGCTAGATGTCTGGGGGTCAGCCTGGCAGTTTTGAATGGTCAGAAGCATCGCCTCGAAATCAGCATATATAACTATTGGCATCTTGTCTGCATTGTGATGGTTTTTGAATTTAAGGATAGGTCTTCTTCCTACATGGGCATCGTACCGTAGAGTTAGGCACGTCCCTGTATTCTTCTTCTTCGAAGTTGGAAACTCCCCGAAGTACCCACGTGAACACGGCCGCCATCCATGCTGTAACTTCAGCAAAAAAAAAACCTGTAACACACATGTGCGAATATGATAAATAANGCGTAGCATGGCATCTCAATCCGTGCAGGGACATAAGAAGAAGAAGGAAGTTGGAAACTCCCCGAAGTACCCACGTCAACACGGCCGCCATCCATGCTGTAACTTCAGCAAAAAAAAAACCTGTAACACACATGTGCGAATATGATAAATAANCAACACGGCCGCCATCCATGCTGTAACTTCAGCAAAAAAAAAACCTGTAACACACATGTGCGAATATGATAAATAATCTGGTCATGGTAGGTTTATGCAAAAATGATGTTGGTGGTGAAGCTGGGAAACAGTATAATTAATGCACAAATACGTATGCCAACAAAAACTGTGTTACAACGATGTCTCCAAGTATATTTATACACTGCATACCAAAACTTTTTTTTTTTAATTTTTCAACAGTATGAAAATATATTTCAATAAAATACTCGTACTATAGTTAGATTTTTTCACTAACCCATGACACAGGCAAGCTACTTACGAATGTGAATAATAGTTTTTTTAAAAGCGAAACATTTTTTTTACTATCACATTACTTGCAATTTTATTGTCAATGAGTAAAGTAATGAACCGTTTGTGTTCACACAACGGAGTTACATACCAGAAGAAGAGATGGACGACTACAGTATAATGTTAACAACAATAGGCTGCGTTGTTAGGTACTCCCGTGAATCTGACGATTTGACTTGGTCAAAAGGGGGCTCTCTGGCATCATACCACGGAAGTCTCTACACCTGGACACAAGTTTACCACGTAATATAAAAAAATTATATTTAAAAAATTATACACGAAATATTTGTTACGTGGTCTGAAAATATCACCACTTGTATTAGCGTGAAGATTCGGAGGTTTCCTTATGGCCATACATACAGGATTTCAAGCCGACTGAATAGACATCTCCAGGAATTGGCAGGACCTGCGACTGTGCCCGGAAGTAACCTATGGAAGGGCAACTGTGCCGCAAAAACCTATACACGAACAAAATTATTAACTTTTAATTATGTTGATGGTGATAGTGCAAACTTTGAAAATAATTTGCTACATGTTGCAAGATAGCAGTCGGTGTTGAAATGCTTTGCTGCTCGTTGACAGGACATGCGAGAACCTTTGATGAGGATACTTGATGCACTGGCTGCCAATCACTGCACAAAATAAAATAAACGTAGTTAATAACTTTGCATTTTAACGTATACACAAGACAAAATATTATTCAGCCTATAGTTAATTTAAAATAGCAATCTGCAATAAAAACTATTGAACTGGTTGACAAAATTAATTTAACCAGTAAATAAATATTTACTTCAAAACGTAACCTATTTTCGCGATTGAAAACTTGAAGCATAATGGAAGGCGACTGTGAATCCTCAAATTATCTCACTAAACGCAAAATGGCGGCGAAGCAGAAGGGTACTCGGATGTGCAAACGAGAAGCCCTGATTCTGAAGTGAGAGGTTTTAGCACGCTCCATCCTTTTTGTATCA
>NQII01000906.1:319316-414020 GCA_002778355.1 Clitarchus hookeri | reverse complement strand
ATGGGGGGGGATGGGGGGGGAGACGCTGATTGATACAAGGGAAATATTACCTATGTTTACCATAGCATTTTCACTGGCCAACTCCCCCTCCTGCCCCAGTATCTTATTTTATCAGAAACTATGTGAAATATAAGATAACGATTTTTGCCAGGCATTTTTTATTGGTAGACTTCCCCTTCCACCCTACTTATTTTCTCATAAACTGTGTAGGGATGGTAGCAGTAGGAAAATACCAGATTAATTTGGGTCAACCTAATAGATTGACATCATAGGCTGGGGCTCCTCTTCCACCTCCTTCCAAGCAACATGTAACCCGAAATATATTTTTAATAAAATAAATAGTTTCAAAAAAATTTTTATTTAAAAAAATTATTTAATATTGTCATGCTATCATGGGTTGTTAGTTATTGCCTCAGTTTTCATACAAAAATAATTGGAAAGAGAGTTACAGTAGTTCGTAATTTCCGTTTTAGAAAGAATTTATTTATTTTGTGACGTTCACCTGCTAAGATCATACACTCGTGTGCGTCATCACGCAGGCATCGCCTTCTTAGTGCGACGAGGGGCGGTGATGCGCTATATCTGCCGGCGGCAAAAAATTTCGCCGTCGCAGCGTGAGACCAAGCTGCCCTGTCAAGCCTCGCGGCTCTGTCACGGTTTCACCTCGCGCCCTGCGAGGCCATGGAGGAAGAATGGAACTGGCCTCGTCTCCAGAACAAAAAAAAAATTAAATTATTTCACCTGAAAAATAAACTTGGCCCTTAGTCCAGATAAGCATGCAATGACTAATCGTGTTGGAAACAGTACTCCTTCAGATTCCACTGATTTGCTAGTTTTGCACAAAAATATGTAAACGAGAAGCATAAAGAGTGCATTAAAAAATTACACCAAATCTGCACAGAACTATGTAGCAGTCTGTGTGTAAAAACACTGCATGCTCTAAGGNATTAAATTATTTCACCTGAAAAATAAACTTGGCCCTTAGTCCAGATAAGCATGCAATGACTAATCGTGTTGGAAACAGTACTCCTTCAGATTCCACTGATTTGCTAGTTTTGCACAAAAATATGTAAACGAGAAGCATAAAGTGTGCATTAAAAAATTACACCAAATCTGCACAGAACTATGTAGCAGTCTGTGTGTAAAAACACTGCATGCTCTAAGGAGTCAGTAACCGAACTATATTCGCTTTATGGTAAGTACCAGTTTTGAACTTAAACATATATATCAAATACGATTGTGTTCGTAACATCTACCAAGATATACTGATATATATATATTTTTTAAAGATGTAATTGTCTGGAACATTAACAAATGCAGCATGAAGCATAATAACTCAACTCAGGTAGGCAGGCTCCTTAATATGTTACATCTCTGAATAAAATGGAATTTCTAAGCTACATTCGAGAGATCGGTTATAAGTGTGACATGTTTTGAAAAGCCAACTTCATCTGGGTTGCACACACAAATACAGTGAATCCACATATAATAAAGTATTTTCAAACAGCCTGAAATGCAGTTCTATTCGCTGGTTTTTTTAACATTACTACGTGTATTTGGATGTGTAGTGTATCATAATTTATCATTAATTTATTGGCTAAATTGAACTGTTACCTATATTTTATATATACTAATAATGAAAATAGACATGCAAGTAAGAAATACATGCACGAATGTGGTTCTTTGTCATTAATTTTCTTTGCATGGACTTTAATGTCGGAACGTGCACATAATCTCCAGAGAAAAAGAATGGGAAAGATTTACGCATGATGCAACGTAGGATACATGTTAAATAATATATCACATGCAGTGCTACACCTTGAAGCCATGAGAATCAGCCCGACATTCCCGTGTTGTGAGTGTTATTCAAGCCGTAACGTAAAAAAAAAAGTCTTAAAATTAAATGTATATTACAGCCTATATACCCCTTTTGAATAATTAATTCGTGTAGATCTTCAGATGGTAGAAGTGCTTGTAAAAATCATTCTACGGCTTGACATTTAACGCACTAGTAATACACTACAGAAAAAAATCGTTTATAATTTGTGTGGAGTATGTAGTCAAATAATTATTGGGAACACACGCAGGGCTTCTATATGGGCTTTAATGTCTAATCAAGCAACTTCTATCGTAACGTAATATTCATGGACAAAGAAGGGTAAAATATTTATGCATCATTCAACACATGTGTTTTAAGATACATGTTAAATAATAAAAAATTATTTGCAGTTATCATATAAAATTTGTCTCGAAAATTCCCATGTTGTGAACTTCGTTAAAAACTTGACATCAGCACAATGCTCTCATATATATACATATATAAAAAAAAGTTCTGATTCATTTTGTTCGCGTGAACGGCTCAGACCTTTTTATCGCGCAGACAATGAATCTCATATTGTATTTTCTCTTGCGTATAAAATCAAATATTATTTTAAAACATACAATATATTTAAGTCTGTGTGCTAGCGAATACTTGCGTATACTTCTAGGCCGGAGAAAGAAAATTATACTTTTCGTTACCTTTTTTCAAACATATAGTTTATAGTGTCAACGAAACAAGAGTTGTGTCGACTGAGTACAGCATGCATCATTAACATATATATTTGCAACACCTGAAACTATATAATTAAGTGAATTTGAAAGGGTTCACATTACCATTAAATGTAATATTATTTATTCAAAATTATATATATAAAATCTGCATGAAGAAAGAGTAAAGAGATTTGGGCTGTTCTTAACATCGAGGGCGTGGGAAATAGGAGATCCCCGAGAAATCCCACAAACCAGCATCATCATCAGCCATGGAAATCCGGGAGCGACCCTGGAAATTTTTGTTTTTTTCCCTTGGATAAATATTTTCCCTTCTTAGGAAGTTATAAATTAAAAATGTGGTTATTGAAAATCTATTTTTATCACATACAAGATTCAGAAAAACTTCTAATATTGAAAAAATTACAAAAGGAGAAAATAAATAAACACAGAGATATTTTTCAAAAACTATTTATTTAGTACACAGTCAATACACGATAAATATATAATAAAAAAAATTGTTCATATAGTTTTCTTATTTAGAAGACTGTTACATGCATGGCTTAACAGTTCTCGAATGATGGAGGGCACCAGGTTCTTGTGTAGCATCACACAAGTCTCTGAATAGTAGTGTTGTCCATAAGTTCTCGATTGGTCACCCACCTCATAACAGCCACACTGCAGATCTTGCACATATTTAACAGTTGACTCCATGACTTCCACCTCGCCAATGGTGGGACCACCGCCAACATCAGGTAAGGCATCCATAGGTACAGTAATACACACTGCTGTGCATTTTCAACGAGTAGGTGCATGTTTGTTTCCCGATATGGAGGCAGAAACATCCGTGGTAAGTACTGTCACAAAGGTCTGGCGCCAACGATGCACTAGGCGACATCTGGTCGTATGGCTGGTGGCATCTTTATTCGGCCCGTGGTGCCGGGTAGGTTCGTACCCCGCCAGGGGAAACTCCACGGCACAGTCTAATGCGTGGATGGTAGCAGGCGTCTGGGCCGGGGCAATGATTTGGTCGATGGTGCAGGGCAGCTGCGTCTGCGTCGTCATGTGGAACACGATGCAGGCTATTGGTCCCGGACAATCCACTTCAATCTGTGATGGTTCGTAGACGACTGGATAATGCATTAAATGCTAATGCTGTATGCCACCATCGCAGGTCTCGGTGTAGATGCGCAGATATCAATAGTCTGTGATGTAACTGTATTCAGTGCCGCAATAGTCAGACTTGGAGTTTTCAAAATGTTCTTAGGAGAGAATGGAGTCATGGTGACGATCAGACGTCTAGATGGCCACTAACTGAGCCCAACTATTTTTTTCAGTTTGTATACTCTGGGTGCCGATCATGTGTGCAACCATATGAAAAACTAAATTCTCGTATATTTCGGTTGGCTTCATGTCTTGTCACAACTCATCGATTCATGGTCCAAGGACGAGGAACACCATTTGTGCAGTACCTGTGCTTTCCTCAACGCGGGTGTCCAGTCAGGTTCTGACCTGTCACAGACGTGCCGCCTAGCTTGCGCAGCCGAGGACAGCCATATTCTCACTGCACATCGATGATTTACATTTCGTTTTTGCACAAGTCGCTCAGCCATTTTTTCTGCTCGGCCCCTGCCAGGTAAACTAGTCCTTAAGATAATGCTTCAGGAAGTCGTGCAGCCCGTTTACCACTTTGTGGTACACAATCTTGCCTTCACACCACTATAGTCCTTGGAAGTACTTGGTCAGCAAGTCTTTCGTCTTCTTGCTTTTCTCGTCTAAGAGTTTCCACAAATAAGAGAGGTGGAAGGAGAGCACGTCAATTTTGCTATCAACGTCATAGGACACTGCGATCTCCTTGAGCATAGCATATTACAGTACATCCTGATACAAACTTAGGGAGTAGCAGTGATCATCCTGTTTGTATATGCTTAACTCACCATGTTCAGCAGCCCCGAAAAGCAGTCGTAGATCAATACTCTGTCGTGCAAAATCAATCAGTACGCAACAGTGTCCACAGAAATGTTTTCCTTGAGAACAATTTTTAAATGACAATTCATTATGCCGTTTCGAACTAGCTTGTTTTGTTGGGATGTGTCAAAGACCAGCAATATCGCCGTTTTATGGAATATTTCTATCCCAACGATGAGGTAGGACTCGCGCCTGTAGTGGTAGGCTTAAAAGGGAGTTTAAAGATAATACGGCAAAAAAAATCCTTCTTGGTCAAAGGATGTGTACAAGTCCACGTATGGATATATTTCGCTATTGAAAAATATTTTTGCTTTGTAGACATTGCAGTGGTCGAAGGTCAATTTGTCTTCCGAGATGTTGTGTTGCCTGTTCGTTTGAAATGCGAATATGATGAAGCGAGGTTTTCCGTGTTTAAAGATGACTTCACAATCCAGTGGTTTCGCGTAGCAGATGATAGGACTGGGCAAGTAACCAAACTATGACTCCTGAAGGTTATGTCGATGACTGGTTTTTTGTCGCAGTTAAGAAGCTTCACGCATTCGTGGGTGCTCGGAGTCACATGGGAAACAAACCACTCCATGTTGGCCAGAGTAACAGCGACGGGCTGCAGGTTTTCACCGGCTCACAACACTGCATCGAGATGCGAGTTGGCTAGCATTATCACCAGTTCTTGCTTGGCTCCTATAATTATCTTTCTATAATCTTAGGCGAAACCCATTAAAATCGATAGTGGCACACTCACCTTGAACTTGCCTTCTGAGAAGATGGGAACTTTGTATTCATCTTACATTCCCCAGCCTGCCATTTTGCCATGTCAAAATTTTTAGGCATGAGCAAGAGGTATTTTTTTATTGTGATGGTTATGCCCACACCCTGCATTTCGTCAATAGTAACACCACACAATTCGTACATTTCTCTTTTGAAAAGGTAGCGTAACCCATTGTAATCGAACATGGTGGTGGTGGAGTGGGTTCTGTCTTATTTCGTGAGAATACCTTGGATGTGCAGAAATCATTATGAAGGCAGGTTGTAAATATATTGATGCTGTATCGGGATTCGAACTTTTCCTTTCGTCCGAGGGCGTAGGGAATGTTCAGATAGGGCTGGTAGCAATGCAGCTCAAATTTGTTGATTCTGTCGTCGAATTCAGCCAGCTGGGTCATGTTCAATACATTGTCGTCTTCCATGATTGTTCAGTCAAACCCTAAGCTACATAGAAACTGCTCGTTGGCATGTGTCACCATGCTGGTGTCTAGAGGTCTACTGGTCCTGTGTTTGGTGCTGCTTTCGACTTTATGCACAGTACGCCTAGCAATACTCAAACCCATCGTTTCAGGTGCCACTGCAAGTGATTTCTTTGTTTCTGAAATCTATCTGCGTATATTCCTGATCGATGATACTCACGACAACTTCGTGCGCACTCTTCGCGATCATGGGAATGTAAATAATACTTTTTTGGAACTTTAACAAGTTTATAACCTGGTGGGGCCATCGGCGTAAACTCATGCAGTGTATCGCTGGTTTTAGCGTTGACCTTGCAGCTGCTCACCAAATTACAGTTTATGTGTATCACATTCACTGGAAATATGTTCACTGGTCGGTAGGATTCGTGCATTTTACCAGCTTCGTAGATTCGCGTCTCAAACCCCAGCATTGGCCCAGTGGTATCCGGTTAGGTGAAATCGATATCAGTACAGCAAACTATGACTGCCTTCACCATGTTTGGGTTACTATGTAATTCGAAAGTCAAGTTCGATGGCACGGATTTTTGTTGGAATTGGTGACGTCCTTTAATTTGTATGCACTGGTGGGAATACTGATATCCTTTATGGCTCCTGCCACTGCGTATCGGGATGCAGAATAAACATTTTCTTCTTTGTTGGATATGGAGTTGTAAGATTTATAATATGTAAGTCCGACGACCCACTCACCTTCTAGCTCCAAGGGCGGGTAAAAATCGCCCTCAGCTCGGATTTATTAGAACTTAGAGTGATGGACAACGACATACTGACTTAATAAAGGTTCGAAAACATTTTATGTAAAAAGGTTAACAAATAATTATTCGCCTACGATTTTTTTTCCACCCCACCAGAAATGAAAGACACACGTGTCCGCAATTCCACGTGTTCGGCATCTGCTCCATCTCGTAGTTGTGTGTCAGTTTACAATTTTTCAGGTACCACAACAGTATGGGTGGTGGACGCAAATTACCGATACTGTTATCGTATACAGCACAATTGCAAAGTTTGCCTTACATTACCCAGTATGTACCGGGCTCAGATGTCGTGTCCAGGTTGATTATAGCACCCTCGTGATGTAAGGTTTTAGAGGGAAAAACATCTCGCATGAACACACCGCGAAAATGAGGTATCTTTAATTTGCATGCAGACAGTTCCAAATCCACTTTCGTGTGCCGCAGTTTCGGTAGAGATTTAATTAGTGTCTCCTCCACCTGTGATCTATATTTTCTCGCACCTGTTCCTCAGTAGGCCTGCCGTAGTTAAAGTCCTGGGATGTTTATTTACCCATGGTGATAGCTTTCAGTTTGTGGTTGTGGTGACAGTTTTCCTCCAATTGCTTACGTTCGTACGAGGCTCTTTTCAACGCGTTAAAGATATTCGTAATGGCCCCAGGCGATACAGCCCAGAGCCACGATTGCTGTTATCAAGATGGGAAGGAATCTTCCAGTCTTTTTCTTACCTCTCCTCTTGCAACTTCATCTTGCTATCTTCGCCCCCATGCCCATTTTAATCTTGGCTTTCATCGTGTTGGAAATGCCCCACGCAGCTATTTTTTCACCAAGTCCGGTGTCAGGTGCGCGATGTATTTCGTCCGTCCTATGTGCGAGTATATTGTCTGCCTAGTGCCTGGCTTGCAGATCCTTGTGCTGGGAATAGGCGATATCGTGCCACTTGCATGCCTTGTCCAGCGTGTTGATGCCCATAATGCCGCATGCTAACGTTTAACTAGCTTGGTTCCTGGCCTGCAGATCCTGTATCTAGGAATGTACAGCTTGAAAGGTACATTTTTGATCAGTGTATTGACAATCCCTCTTTCAGTTTTGATTTTTCTTCTACGAGTCATCAAATGCTACTGTACTACGAACCAATATATACCTGACTTTTATTTGTTTTCGTTTCAATATCATGGCGATAATCAAGCAAGGTGTTAGTCTTCCCATCCACATAACCGAGGAAGTTGTCGAAACCTTACACGATTCACATCATGGTATGTTGTTGCCCAATACCATGATATTACTGATTTATGGTTCATCATGTTGCAGAAAGACACGTGTGCTTCTCAGTGTTTTGGAGGAACCGAATGGTCATAGGTTCGAGGATGTGTACCTACACTCCAAATCCCTTCAGCGGCCTTAATACCAGCATCTGGCCCGTGTACTGCAGACCATGGAAGGGCTATGCTATTTCCCTTGCAGCGATAATGAAGCCATTGTGCCACCAAGTGAAGCGTTGCCAAACTCTGTGTTTATTTTCGGTGATGTGGCATGTGAGAAACATACCTGCATCCAGTAGTACTTTAGTATGGGATGGCATGCGAATGTGGACTGTGTGTAGTTGAGCCAAACTTATTTACACATGCGAAAAAAGTTGCTATGCGATAATGTGAATTTGTTTATGTTGGCATTTTCACCATACATTAAAAGCGAAATTGTGGGGACATTTCAAGACGAATGGAAACTACAAGTGGCTTGAGCTACTGCCGAAACTCGTTCGCGAGTATAGTTCTATCGTTCAATCCACTACTCACATGAAGCCCAAATATGTCAAGGACGACTTCCTGCTTCGTATCGTTTATGCTATTCTGACGAGGAGGGATCCACGCAAGCCTAAAGCCAAGATCGGTGACATGGTGCGCATCTCCAAACAATGTGGTATTTTCCACAAGGGCTATCGTCACAACTTGTTTTGAGAAATATACAAGTTGGTTCGCATACGACATTGGTACCTGCGAATGTATTACCTCAAGGACCTACAAGGCGGACCCATCGCCGAAGGCTTTTACGTAAAGGATATACAGCCAACGAAGTTTCCCGATGTTATTTGGTATGAGAAATTGCTGAAATGATGTAAAAATCTAGAGTAGGTGAGGTGGCTTAGACACGCGAAACGTGACGACCTCTGGGTCGACGAGAAGGACATTCTGAAATAGTACTTACCAATGTTTTAAAAATAAAAGATTTATATATTCTTATGTAGATGAAATGTTTTTTTTAAATAACTATGTATGTTTACCTTACTTTGCATTCATTTTATTCTTGAAGGTGCCTGTCCTTATACGCAATATTATGTTGTAGAGCTAGCTCTGTGCGGGTGCAGACCTGTGAAAATACTAACACAGCTTTTCCCACTCATGTTTACTTAGGCTATCTGACATCATGTAGATTGTGAAAACGATGTGATAGTACATACACATGCAGACTCCAGTTACCTGACACCATGCAGGTGCCGGCCATTGAAAATGCTAAAACTGCTCATGCTATGCAAGCACAGGTTTACTTTTAAATTTTGACAAGGTGAGCTGTCCTGCCTGTCCATGCATGCTCGCAAACTCAACTAAAGTAACTTAAATGGTATATATTTTTTATTCAGAAAGTAATTATTTCCACAATTTATCTCTTATATTGTAATTAGTTTTTTCTCTGTTTTTTTTAATTGCTTGCTGTTTTTGTTTACACACACAGACATATATGTGTCTAAAAATGGAATTGGCAAATATTAATTAATTCACACTATGTTGCTCTGTTTGAAACTCTGTTTCTTTATATAGTTTGATATTATCTAATGTCCTTCCCCATCCTTATTCAGTGAGCTTGTCTTTACCTTGCACAGCACATGTGGTCCGCTCGAAGAATGGAACTGTGTCAGCTTCTTCGTCTAGTAGGAGTCTATGTGTCTCGTCATCGCAATCTTCACTGAAGCGAACCACTGTTTCCTGCCCCCTTGTCGTAGTTCGTAGTCCCTATGTTGGCGCTTTTTTAAATTATGATTGTTTCACCCTCATTCAGCTCCAACAGTTCGTCGGTGCTTCATGGTAGGATTGCGTCCGGACTCATGCTGTGGATTCTGTCCATAAAATACACTTTTGACTTTCCTTCAGCATTCAAGATGCTCGGGTTGCATGCAAGCACCAGGGTGTAGTAGAGGCGGAAATGATTCACATAATCACAGGCTTCTATGTTTTTCGCAGCATCCTTAAACCGTGGGTCGCCTAGCCAATACTCCACACGCCGGAGCCCGGAGATGGCGTATGGATAACACTTCACCAAATAGGACCCAAATTAGCTGGTGTACATCACCTCGTACATCGAAGATCGTGGTGGTGTGACGGGAGTAGCTGTGGCGGGCGTCGACCAACTGCTACTGGTGGCGATAGTGGTCTGCATGGAGCCCTCATGTGCTGGAAGCCATTCGTTGCATGTCGTCGAGGTGAAAGTGGTGTTGGTTCTGAGACCTCATGTGATCAGCTGCATGATCTTGGTGGTCGCTTGGTCTGCAGAACTGTTCATGTTTTTCACTGTGCGGACCCTTCGTCGACGGAGGAGGTGGTACCGGTGGTGGCTGCTGCTGCTTTGCGACGTAGTGTCTTGCACCAGCTGCGGGAATGAGGAGTGTCCAGAATGGAAGTGGTGCAGCCTTCGTAGCACTCCTTGGGCAGGCAGTCGCGATTTTAATCGTTTTGCTGCAGGGAGGCTGGAAGTCTCTTGTACATGTACCGAACTTCGTGGTGTGTGTATGTCAGCAGGAACTCTTTCGGTAGAAATGCCAGTTCGTTATCTGGATCTAGAGCCACAAGTGACCTTAGCCTCCAATATGCGATGGTTGCCGAAATTATTTTCTGCACACTGGGACAGAATCCAAACATCTGCTCCTTGGCGATGAGAAAATTTTAAATGTGAAAAAAACTGTATATATTAAAGGGAGCAGGTGACGAAGACGGCAGCAGTAGGCAGGATACTGGGTACCGAGGCCTTTTATATGCTGGTATATGAGTGCAATGGAGGGAGTAGGCGAAGGTGCCTGATTGACTCTGACAAACTAGCCAATGGGAAAATAGGCTAGGGTCTGGAAGGAGGAGGAGAAGAAGAGTAGTTTGGGGTGGGGAATGAGTGGGTGGGTATGTTGATTGGAATGAGGGGCTGGGGGACAGATGTATAGGAGTGTCATGATGGGGGATGGGGTGTTGTGGCAGGGGATAATGGATGACCAGCATACACAACAAGAAACATCATCGAAGGAAAATAAATGTCTTTAATAAATAAAAAATATTATAAAAATTAAAACCGAATAAAAAATGAGATAAAGTCTACATTTTATTTTCTAAGTACGTATTTAATATCTTTATAAGAAAATTTTTTTAATAAAAGCGATTAAAAATATTGTTAATACACATTCTTACTCTGGAATAATCATGAGAACGAAAACTTACATTCTTTTAACAATATTTTTCGCCATATTCATGATAATACATATACTTCTTTAAAAAGCTTGTCTCAACGGGAATCCCGATAGCCGATTTGTCTAAGGAGTCTGCATGCCGACGTTATGTTCGGTAGTTCGATCCTGCTTTCCTCCAAACAATATTTTGAGCTCTGCGAAAATTAAATAAATATAAGCAGCGCCCCTAGCACCTAACTTTAGAACCAACATGGTGGCCGAACGAGAGTGACACCATCGCCCCTAGCAGGTGAAAGTTGAATAAAATACAAGTGTAAATAAGATGTAAGATGACAGTGGCCTACAATAGCAGCAAAAAACATTACAGGGATCGGTGGTGCACTCTAGCGGACGACGAGAGAACTACAAAATGTGGAGCAGATGGGAAGGTAAGTAATTGGGAAACAAGATGGCGGCGGATCCTCAGCTCCCAGCCATTGCCCTGGAAACCCCAATTTATATCTCCACTTATTGTTTGCAGCCATAAATATGCGCATCTTTATATGCTTTTTTTTTCAGTAATAGAAGTTTCTATTCTAAAGTGTTAGGAATGCTCGTAATGATATATTGAATGTACTTGAAGTAATGTGGTGGGATTACTGTGTTTTGTGGTCAACGCAGTTCATCATGTTGGGAAAAACAAATATCTTAGTTGGGTGTACAGTCGTAAAATTTTCGAGCAAGGTAATTAGAATACACAAATTAAATAATAACTCATGAAGTTAGTTTACAAGTTTATCGTGCAGTAGAAACTAAAGTGAACTGTCGGGAGCACCACATACTTTTGGTAATACGAACATAAGGCGATAGGGGTAATCGGCCTCTGTCTTTGCCCCCTTGAGTATAGAAAGATGCTACCTCCCTGGATATAACCAGCGTTCTGACTGAAGACGCTGTGTGAAAGCGACAAATTAGTCAAGCCTCATCCTCGACAGAAGGGCTGTTTAAGGTTCTTTCCTCACGCAATGGGGGTTCAAGCTGGGCCAGAGAATGGTAGCCGTTTCTTTCGCAATACAACTACAGTTATGTGGTACGTTTTGTTAGTGGAATCTGGCGCTGTAATCGTTGCTAAAATATCAACATTAGACTCGTCATACTTTAACAGTCCATTTGGTTTGTACGACAGAATTTAACAAATAAGAGCTTATTTGTGAAAAAATTGGAAACTGCTTGCAGATTATCAGTTTTTTATTATTATCTTAACTGTAAGTAGTTATAATTATTTAAAAACTGCCACGAAGGACAATATAATTTATGTGAGTTGTTTTCAGATGTCCTGAAAACATCTGGTTTACAACATATTAATTTGCTAGCAATCGTCAGACAAAGAAACAATTTAAAATATATACCGAAAAGTTCAATAATTCTACGGAAAGTCAACTTAGGTCAAATTAGCAAAACTAAGTCAAATTAGCAAAACTTATCACAAAGTGTACCAGTTAATCGCTGGCAATTGCATGCATCAGTAATATTACTGCCCAAGTGAAATTTTAATACAGGCAAAATGCTAGAATGGGAAACAATTTGTGCACTGAAAATATATATTATTTTTACAAGGATTATTATAATGTACACACGAAGGTAATGACAAAAAACACAAATATTTCTGCAAAAATTTTAATGTATATTCTTTTCAATTAATTACTGTATGTTAGTTAAACCCAATATAAAAGGTTTGATAGATAACTCTCAGGTAAAATGCGAGCATTAGATAGAAAATAATACCAACATTGACTAAACAATTCATTTCATGATCATGTATGATGACAGAAAAGCAATTATTTTTAATGTAGTTGACGAATTATACATTTTATAACTACTAACATCAAACAAAACACTTACATGTTGCAATTGTTTTGTTCTTCGTGCCTAGTGAATTAAGTTTATATTTTCAAATGGGATGAGCTTTGTGATATATGCAAACATACTTGCTAATAGAGTTTATGTTAGTGTGGTTTTCAGAAAATAGTTAAGACTTACAACAAATAAATATACTGCGTATAAAATTATTTATTTAATTGAGTTAAATTCTAAACCGACTTACATTAAATAAATCACGTATATATGTACAAGTGTCCAGCAACTGGGAGGGAGAAGTAATCATTCATACGAAACTCCTATGAACAGCTAAATAACAATACGGAAGAATTATGGCATGCGAAAGACATTTCTCATGTTCCCTATCTTGAAGAAATTATTCTGGAGAACATTCTGTTTTAGCTGTGACTTCGAACAGCAGCAAAGGGGCGTCATGATTTGTATGCTTTTTTCTAGAGCTTGAAGTTCGTTTAAAGACTTTGGCATGTGAATTCGTGCACAACCAAAGTGGAATCAAATGCAGGAAAGGCAAAGAACAAATAAAAATTGCTAGCTTTTTTTTCAAAGCTTTACCAAACTATAGCCTTTAAGTGATACCCATATGAGGATTAATGATAAATTGAAAATTAATTTGGATATTATTTATTGCATAGCTATGTCACAGGGGAAAAACAGAGAATGGCATTAAAAACACACACGAGAACACCTAGTATTGTCATCACGAATGTTTATAATTCCATCCTCTGTGTAGTCCTTGAAGACATAGCTCTGCAATGGCATATGTCCGAAGTAATTTTTAATTTAATAACTTAACACATACTATTAATAAGTAATGTGCTTACGTTCCTTTCGGGAAAAAGGCGTCAGGCGGAGGAGCTAGTGGGATAGAGCAAAGATAGACAGAACACGTTTTGGTCTACTACACAGATATCAACATTTATGCTGGAGTGTCACGTTACTTGTGGGGGAGCAGACGAAGCGTGATAAGGAAGTGTATGTTAACACCAATATTATTTGTGGGTTTATAAAGCAATTAATAAGTCAGGAGACAGATAATGTAACAAACACATTACGTTCATTGAGAAACAATTGTTCATCACTGTTGTCGGAAAAGGCGGGAGCATAGCTGTACCGTTTTATTCGTAAGTATTACTTAAAACTGCTCTCATAATAATAAATGTGATATGAAATAAGGCATGTAAACACTTTAAACCATTTTAGAATGTCGTTTTCGATGACTTAAACCACATGACTTAGAGGAGGTTTGAATTTGCGGATTCGAAGCTCCAAAATTGCGAGAGCCGAAAATTCCTCACAGGAGAAAGAGGATTTGAGGTTCATAGCAGAATGAACCTTTTAATCCTCAAATAATTTAAAGAGGATTCGAGACTCCGAGCCAGGTCCAGCTGATCTGGGCGGATTTACGGACATGGTACATCCCCAACTTTCATCCTGCACCATTCCTTNTCCATCACCCCCTGACCCAATCAACAACCTCATCACTAATGCCACACCACTACCCCCTCCAATACCTCCTCAACAACCGCTACACCAGTCTCATTGCCACACCCATACCCTCACCATCGCCACCACCCCCTCACCAAAAACCCCCTCAACCTCCTCATTCACTCATCCTCTCGCTCCTCCCCCCACCATTTACTAACTACAAACTGCAAAAATTTCTTAAAATCAAGGAACATGTAATGTTAAAACGCTGCTTACCCTACCACCCTAACCCACACACCTCAACACCACCCACCCAGTCATAACAATCGAGAAAAAACGCATAAAATATTATTTCTAACAAATGTTTTATAAATTAATTCCACAAAAAAAGCAATGAGCATATATGTATAAATCAATTAAATACATTAAAAATCCAGATAATATTACTGTAATATTACTTTTAAAAAAAATTCTTCAAATATTTGCATGCAGGTTTTGCCACCTTCAATTCACCTGCTTCAAGACTCATTTCTCGTAAAGACGATTGATCACACAGTCCCTCTTGATAGGGAAACCAGTAGACGAATGACACCCCACCTCCTTATTTCATTGCCTTTATAGACGGTCAATCTGCCGGCCACCTTCCTCAATTAATGATTAACTCTACATAACTAATGATCTCCCCACCCACACCAATCAATTGCATTGTTCATTAACTGCTAGATTGTACCCTAGACCTAATATATTTATACAATTTGACACTAGAGTGTGCTGGTTAATTCTTTTTAAAAAATGCTACTAGTGGCTCATTCTGCTAAGAGCCTCGAATCCTCTTGTCCTCTGAGGAATTTTAAGTTCTCGGAATGCGGAGCTTTGAATCCGCTTTGCTCATTTTTAAATTTTTTTTTATTTTTGTGAAGAAAAGTGAATTTTTGGTCAAATAATTAATTTGTGAAGTGATTTTGATGGTAAATGGGAATTTTCGAAGGTCTCGCATGTCATTTTGAGGGAAAAACTGGTCATTATGATACCTTCGCTGCAGGCCCTGGCTGTGATATCAACNAGGTCTCGCATGTCATTTTGAGGGAAAAACTGGTCATTATGATACCTTCGCTGCAGGCCCTGGCTGTGATATCAACCAATATGGCGGACGAATCCGACTTATATGAAATCCCTGACTGTGATTTCAACAAAGATGGCAGATGGCTCCTGTCTCNAATATGGCGGACGAATCCGACTTATATGAAATCCCTGACTGTGATTTCAACAAAGATGGCAGATGGCTCCTGTCTCCTCCACCTGACGCCTTGTCCCGAATGGAACGTAAGCACACTACTTTTATATGTCAATATAAATAAATTTTCATCAATAAGAAAAAATCGTGCTACAGAAAGTCCTTCAAAGTTTGCAACGCCACATGAGACGATTTTCCAGAACTCAGATTTTGACAGTACTAACTAATGCTATATGTACAGAATTTCTCTGATTCACATAACACATCTCAATTTCTCTAATACTTTCATTTGTGCAAAGTTTCATTCTATCTACATAATATGTGCAGTACATATTTCTATTGCCAGAAATTCGTAGTCACATTTCCCAATATTTTAATATAGTTTTTATTTGCTTGCAAGCCTTCACTATCTCATCTCCACACCTTTAAGTATATGCATCTATAAATATAAATGGTTAACATGATGCAAATGAACAGATTTTCTTTTTACTATAAGCTCATTTTATTAGTTTTTATAGTAGTTCTAATTTTTACTGAACTAATCATGACAGTTTAAACGTAACCCAAATATGTAACCTCGTTTTTTTATATTGGAATAAGGAGATGTTTAATTTTAAAAATGAAACATTAATGAACGTATTTATGCTAGAAATTCCTGTGGTAACTTTACATAAGTATGTATTGCAATCTAACATAAAAAATTATGTGTTTGTAAAAGTATTTCAAAATAATTTTATTAAAATAGTACTGTATTTGGGCTATGAACAAACAATTTTTTGTTTATACAAAAAATGTAACACCAGGCGGAAATTCTGCCGATACTGCGCTGCCCAACGACAGCAATTTCAAGGAGTACCTTCTGACATACAAGGATGAGTGGTCGAGGACTCCATATTCACAAAATTCATTTATAAGTAAATATATATACATATATATTATAGTGGTGCACGAAACTCATAAATATCACAATAACCTCAAAAAACCAGAAAACAAAAAAAAACTTTGAAAATAATGCAGGATTATGGGAAATCACGAACACCAACATATAATTTATTAAAAAAAACCAAAATTTTAAGAAAACTAAAAACTCAAGGGAATTCATGAATACTCACTGTAAGAATCTCTGTATGTTTTGAAAATTCCCTAAAATTTTAGAAATATAAAAAATACAAGAACCTAAATATATAAATTAATGTTCGACAATTACAAAAAAACATAGAGTCGTCTATATTATCTTTGCAAGTGCAAAAGCCCTTCACAAGCCGCAAGAAACTCATTGAAATTCTCAATAAATCTTTAAAAATCTGAAAAAAAATCTTTGTCCACCACAAAAAAATCTTCGAAAATCGTTACAAATCTTCGCAAATCACTGAGAATCTTAGAAAATCACTGAAAATCATTGAAATTGTTTGGAAATAGCAAGGAAATCTTTAAAATTCGCTGAAAATCTTCGAAAATCACAAAAAAATNAAATCATTGAAATTGTTTGGAAATAGCAAGGAAATCTTTAAAATTCGCTGAAAATCTTCGAAAATCACAAAAAAATTAAAAAAATCGGTGTACACATTTGAACTAAGTTGTTGCCCCCTCGAGCAAGTGACAGTCGTCTTGATGGCCTGGCATATCCTGTATCAATGTAGTGGCAGGTCACATCAGTCCTTCGAAGGTAATTTTGTCTGCAGGTAATGGCATCCGTATTTCTCAGCCTTCTCCTAGTGACTGCTAAAATTTTCTCTTGTTTGTACTAGCAGTTTATCCAGTACTTTTGGTNAAATCATTGAAATTGTTTGGAAATAGCAAGGAAATCTTTAAAATTCGCTGAAAATCTTCGAAAATCACAAAAAAATAAAAAAAATCGGTGTACACATTTGAACTAAGTTGTTGCCCCCTCGAGCAAGTGACAGTCGTCTTGATGGCCTGGCATATCCTGTATCAATGTAGTGGCAGGTCACATCAGTCCTTCGAAGGTAATTTTGTCTGCAGGTAATGGCATCCCTATTTCTCAGCCTTCTCCTAGTGACTGCTAAAATTTTCTCTTGTTTGTACTAGCAGTTTATCCAGTACTTTTGGTANTATTTCTCAGCCTTCTCCTAGTGACTGCTAAAATTTTCTCTTGTTTGTACTAGCAGTTTATCCAGTACTTTTGGTAGAGGATATTCCATTTGTTCTACTCTAGAATATTCTGGAACATTTTGACGTATCTGTGTGACCTGCTTGCAAACACCTCTCTAGGCCCCTTCCTCAAGACGAATGTCACTATGGACAAATTTATCGTTATAACTGGAAAACTGTCAGAATTATAAGGGACCAAAGTCCTTACTACAACGACTTTGCCTGGCAGGTTGCCAACCCTCCTTGATGGATCAATTAGACCCAAATGCCTGCCAAATTTTCCTGGATACCTGACTTTAATGACAATTTCACTACAATCAGGCAGCACCATGGGTTGACCACAGACCACTGGGCACCTAATTGGTGAGGAGAAAACATGCCATGTTGACACCATCAACTCTGTACTACCTACCCGTAACACAACAAGTTGAGAATCGAAACAGCACCTCAGCCTACACAGTACATCAAGCCACAAATTACATTCATCCTCTATTTCTGCTATGTATATATATCGTGCTGTATGCTAGGCTCACCAAGATCCAAGATCACTTTCCTCTTACTTCTAACTGGTCTCACCTGTTACTGTAGTCAAATTATACTATTCCCTACTGTCGTCACGTGATGGCTGTGGGGAAGGCCCAAAGATGTCATGTCTACTACTATTATGGTCGCTCCAATGTCGACGACCATCTGGCAAGGAACATTATTCACGTTCCCCTCCTCCAGAATTGCATCCAAATCGTGTTTCACCGACCGTACATGTACCGACAACAGTCACCGACCTTCGCCACCGAAGATCGGTTTCTACTAGTTTTCCGAATGTGCTGTATTCTCACCTGCCTCTTGCTGCTTCTTTGCCCGCTGCTTCTTCTGCTGATGCTGCTACTGTTAAGGGCAATAGGCTCTCATGTTCCCCGGCTATCCACTTGGCCAACACTCCGGCCGTGGAGTTTGGCGGGCGGAGGGGGGTGGGGACTGCAAAGCTTTGTAGCAAGGACCCTGGAAGTGACGTCCCTTATGGCCGTCTGCATCTCCTTCAGTGTCTTCGTACGTCACTGCATGTACCAGACGTCGGGTTGCTTACACCTGTCTTGCTGACTCCTCCATTGCTCGGGTAAGGGCATCCTGGATGAAGAAGGGATGGGGGGGGGGGGGAATTCATATGTACAGAGAGCCGATATGTATGATCGGAATATCTAGTAATGAATATGGGGCATTTTTCTTTTTGATGTAATTTTCTAGACTGGGTCAAGCTTTGTTCGCATGAGTCGTCGGGATATTCTAAGTTACGAGAGCCTCGCATAGCCAATCAGAGACGTGGGCCTTCCGAGATATCGGGAGTGATGTCTATGTTATGAATTTATCGACCGTATCTTAAACAGGATGGAAATTACTGTCAACTATGCTTATATGACATAAATTACTCTGTAATATTTTTCTTTGGCGGGGACGATGTCTATGTTATGAATTTGACGTCTGTATCTTAAACAATTCGGAAATTAAGAGCAACTATGCTTGTAGGGCTTAAATAATTCTGTGATAATTTTTTTCGTTGTTGGTAGTGATGCATATCATAAATGAATCGGAACTTAAAGCTAGCTATGCTTATACGAAGTGAGAAGTTACAGGACAGGTGGGGCAATGAACACGAACATTCTTCAGCCAAGATGAATGGTGCTAGCTTGTCAGTGTTGATACCCCTTAGTCTCGCATAGCCAATCAGATACGTGACCCTTTCTAGAGCCTTATGTAGCTAATCAGAGACAAGATCCTTTGAAGGGGCTCGCATAGCCAATCAGAGAGCTTACAATTATACATAGGGCATAAATTACTCTGTGATAATTTTTGTTGTCGGGGTGATGTTTATGTTACGAATTTAACAGCTGTTTCTAAACGGATCGGAAATTACAGCCAACTGTGCTTTATAAGTACATGTAGGGCATAACTGGCGAGCAGTTACTTTCGTTGTCGGGCATGATGTCTATGTTATGAATTTGGTGGCTGTATCACAAACGGTTCGGGAATTGTAGCCAACTATGTCTATAAGTTCGTATAGGGCATAAATGACCGTGTTAATTTTCGCTGTCGGGGGTGATGCGCATGTTATGAATTTGGTGACTATAACTTAAACGAATCGATTATTAGTGCCTACTATGCTTATACGTGGTGAGAAGTTGGAATGCAAAGAACGCGAACATTCTTCAGCCAAGATAGATGGTGCTGGTTTGTCAGCTACGAGACCCTTTCGAGAGCCTCGCATAGCCAATCAGAGATGATAGCCAAATCCCCTCGCAGGGACAAGTCGTCGTGGCGTCGTAATGGGGATGCCCCTGCATGGAATGCACATGCATGTCGTAGGGCACTGGCTGACAATATGGCCGCCATCGGTACTGGCTGAGCATTTGGGAAGATTCTGAGACTACCATGCCCCTCGCTTGGAATGCGAGAGCATGATGTACAAGTTTTAGTAGAAAGGAATTATTTAGTATTATATTTTCGGTAGCTCGCAACACACAGAGAAAACGTCTCCGGGGCATCGTGGCAGGGATCTGGGAAGATTCGGAGACAATCCCCCTTGCTTAGAATCTCAGAGCATGCAACATATAGAGAAAACCTCGCCAGGGCATCGTGACAGGGATCTGGGAAGACTTAGAAAGAAGCCCCTCGCTTGTAATGCGAGAGCATGCAGCACACGTAGAAAACCTCGCCCTGGCATCGTGACAGGGATCTGGGAAGACTCGGATACAACCCCCTCACTTGGAATGCGAGAGCATGCAGCGCATGGAGAAAACCTCGCCAGGTCATAGTGACAGGGATCTGGGAAGACTCGGAGACAACCCCCCTTGTTTGGAATGCAAGAACATGCAGTACATGGAGAAAACATCGCCGGGGCATCGTGACTGGCATTTGAGAAGACTCGGAGAGAAGCCCCCTCGTTTGAAATACGAGAGGATTGAGCACACAGAGAAAACCTCGCTGGGGTGTCGTTGCAGGAATCTGGGAAGACTCGGAGAAAACCTCCCTCGCTTGGAATGTGTTAGCATGCAGCACACGGAGAAAACATCGCCAGGGCATCGTGACAGGGATCTGGAAAGACTTGGTGACATCCTCCCCTGGTTTGGAATGCAAGAGCATGCTGCACACAGAGAAAACCTCACCAGGACATCGTGGCAGGGATATGGGAAGACTCTGAAACAACCCCCACCCCCCTCGCTTGGAATACGAGAGAATGCAGCACACAGAGAAAACCTCGCTGGGGCATTGGCGCAGGGATCCCCCAGCTTGGAATTCAAGAGCATGTCGTAAAGCACTGGTTGACAAAATGCATGACATCTGTACTGGCTGACAAAATGGCCGCCTTCCATACTGGTTGACAAAATAATCTTTTTCGGCACTGGCTGCTAACACAGCCACTGTCCGTATTGGCTGGGCATTTGGGAAGACTAGGTGTCAACCCCCCTCGCTGGGAATGCAAGAGCATGAAGAAGGGACAAGTCTGGTCATCTTAGAGGGGACTACCCTCACTTGGAATGCCAGAGCATGAAGTAGGGACCAGTCGGGTCATCGTCGAAGGGACAACCCTCTCTTGGAATGCAAGAGCATGAAGTAATGACCTGTCGGGGCATCGTCGAGGGGACTACCCTTACTTGGAATGTAAGATACTGCATTTGGTACTGGCTGACAAAATGACCATCATCGGGAAGGAATGCAAGAGCAGGAGGCTTTGCTCGTGATGTCATCAAATATGGCCGCCGTGTGTCCCCTTGTCTTCGCTCCGGCTTTGTTGTCCTACAATTCCCTTTTTCTAACTACTCATTACAATTCTGATCCAAGTAAAATTTTTATTGCAAATATACAAAGTATTTATGGAAAATCAATTAATAATTTTACACGAGCATAACAGCCGATGCCTGAAAACACATAATCCCATTATAAGTGTCAATAAAATATAAACACCTTTCATATTATCAATGATACATTTTATATATTTTATAATAAATATGCTTCGATAAAACTAATAAAACATTATACAAACAATAATAAACAAATTCTGATAACAGATAGGTCGAAAAATACATATAGCAAATAATTATAATATTTCTGGAATTTTTCAAATACCCTCTGGAGAAATAGTTATGATAATACATTATAAATGTTTTGTGATTCGTGGTTTTTTTTTTGGATATTATTGAAGGTTATCCAAAGACATTATCTTCTATAGAATTAAGTGATAACAGCTAAATAAATACTGCCTTCAATTCGTAAAATGGTAAAACATATATTGTCTTTAATAATATACATAATGTTCAATTAGATTTACGTGGTTTTCGAGTAAGCAGACAGGTATAATAAATTATAATTTTCCACACTTACCAGGCGATTTAAAATATATAAATGGCTTATTTTATTTTTAAAATATGTTACATTTATCAATTAATTAATTTAATAATCAGTTAAGTAGAGCTGCTTAAATAACATTTATTCTTTTGGTATAAAATGTTTTTGACTTATACAATAATCTACGTTTTAACGCGAAAAAAGTTTGTGATGCTGATATTGGTAATGAGAGAATGTGTAAAGAATTTCTCGATGCTGTGAAACACCGCCTCTATAATATTGATGTAAAAACTATATTTATTACAGAATGTAGCTTATACGATTTTAACAGGGGATAGTAATAACCAGATGCTAAAAATCTAAGAAATGTATATAACATGAAGTTTTACCATAAATTAGAAAAGCGGTAAATATAAAATAAAAAATTAAATTTAAAGTATACAGAAACAATTCAAGATAAATATATTACTATCAATAGTCTTGAAAGAAACAATATTGTGTTTGATGTTGTCTAAAGAAATATTCGCCAGCATTATAACACAATTAATCAAATGAAACCGAACGTTGTTCCACAAACTCAATATGAATTTTGTTCTATTAAAATTGTTTGATGAAAATATCGATTTTAGATATTATGTTTTTTGATGTAAAAGAAAAAAGCTTACATCGAACTTATATAATTCAAGTCAAACAACCAAATTTAGAAGAAATTTTGCGTTTTGAATGCCAACCAAATACAGCACATTTTTATAAAATATTTTTTTTTTAGATTAACTATTATTGTCTCGGGGTAGTGAATAGGGGTTTAAATGGTCGCCTAAATTTTTGTAACACTGTCGTCTTCACCGCACCTCTTAAAGACTACTGGCTTGGCGTTTTCCAATGTACCATAAAAACTAACACAAATGGGTTAGTTACAAAAGGATTTAAACATAAGGCAAACCACGTATAGAGTTTGCCGTGGGTACAACTAACGTGTCAACCAAATAAATCCTACTCTCACGCCGTGATTCATTGACTAGAAAAAATTCTACAGTGGGTTACAACTTCAAGTACTTACTAAAGAGAAGAACACTCTAGTGTTATAAAAATAGGAACTTTCAATGTATTGCAAATTAATATACATCAAAAAGGTTACGTTCTTTAACCACGATTTTCCCCATCCAGGAAAACTGAAGAAAACGAGTTAAAAAAAATACAACAATTAGCAGTCGAAGTTAGTCACAAAATAATTACAATTTTAAAAATCTTCAATTTCAGTGGAAACTGAACTCAGCTGTCGTTTGAAAATAAAAACCTTAAATTTCAACTAGTCGCACATAAAATTAAATTCCAAAATTTAACATCAAATTCAATTTCGCATGCCGTTCTCCATTTACCTTACTGAAACCTCAGGATTTCAACACATCTTGGAACACACCAACCTCAAGCTGTTCCTGACTACTGACGTTATGCCTCAGAAGGGCATTAGCTCACGCCGGGCTCTGTGGAGACATTTCTCTTGTGCCGTCGTGCCTTGCCGATACATTACTCCTCAATCGACAAAAATTTCGGGTATTTGAAGGCAGAGGGGCCCCACCAGTATGGTCAACAATGTATGTGCTTTTCCACTGTTCCACACCGGCCATCACTGGATGTTCAAACATTTTCGTAAACGGGAGGCGACGTCACAGTGCGAAACTTGCTAGCAATCAAGGGAAAATAACACTATCCTCGTGAATAATCAGGTCACAGATGTTGGTAGTCGTCAGCAATTCGTGCAGCCCAACGTCTCCGATTGCGAAAACTAACGACTTTCCTGCCTCACTCGGTATGACAAGCAAAACTTTTAAAACATTGCGCCCGACACCAATTACGAAAACGAGAGACGCGAAAGTATAACAGAAAACGAATTATTAAATGTAATTAATTATCTTAATGAAAAGAGGGGCGTTAAAATTTGTTTGTAACAATATAATATTTATTTATCCAACTATTGTATGAACTTCCAAAGCTTAAGGTATACAGGTTGAGTATGGACGGAATACGTTAATTTCGGGAGGTGATTCCTTACGAGAAACAAAGCAATAATGTATTAGGGCATTTTTTGATAAAGTGAGAACTATGGCCGCTACGTGCCAATGAAAATCAAATTTAAAATTACACTGCGTCAAATATTTCCGAAAACATTTTAGATTAAGCAACAAAATTTCGATCAGTGTTACAGGAAAGGAAAACCTTCAAACTGTTATGAGTTTGGTGGTGATATCTTCCCTTCTTCGCAACATACATGAAGTTCATCACCTTGTTTCGGCCGTTACTTTCGAAACACTGAAATGTAATGCACCTAAACATACGGTTTGTTATTGAGAATGTAAACAACAGAAAAGTCATCTATTCGGCAGTCGAAAAGGCTAACCTTTTTCGCGATTTCAGCATTGGATGTTTTAAGGTGCGTAAGGATTCCTGACGGGTATGCAAACTGAAGTACAGTGTAGCATAATAATCAGGCCTTGTCCACACGTAGGTACAAGCAGACATGGACATGCCTTGTTTCTAATTTGTAATGAAGGTCCTAGTGACTAAATAAGTGTAGAGATTCATTATGCAATGAGACCAGGGTCGTAGATTAGGTGGATTGCAATTGCATAATCACATTACGAATTGTTACTGACAAAACGTCCATGTGATTTTTATGTTTGTAATGAAAGCATGCGTTCATAATGCAGTTATTCATATCTAACTGTAGTCGCTACAATCATGTACTCTCCTATTATTATCTCTGTCGATAGACAGAGATAATAATAGTATAGGGATTACGGGGGCATTGGCTCATCGGGACCTGTGACCGGAGCGTCGGAACTGTTCGTGCTCTGTCATTCCAGTCAGACGCTGGCCATCTTAGATCCAGGTGACCTTCACCTTGACCATTAGCGTTGACCCCGGTGACATTTAACCTTTGCTCCGGTGATCTTTGACCGTGACCAAAGCAACCTTTGACATCAAAAATTTCAAAAAATAAAAAATTACAAACAAAATTTCTAAATTACAAAAAAATTATTTAAAAATGTAGTTCTGAAAATATATTATTAAAAATTAATAACTATAAAGGTATTGTTATTAAAACGTATTATAAAAAAAATTATTTTAAAAACTTACTTTTCCGGAAGTCCCCCTAGCTTACACCACCATTCCCAATACTCATACTATCGTGTGCGGACATATTGGTTTTTCGTTTGTTATTTGTTTATACATTGCTGGAGAACACCATCTTATTTTTATAGATTTTCAACACCTAGGGGGTGCTAGTGTATTAATTTACCTACCATATGAGTTGTCGATTTAGCCACCAGGTGGCAGCTATATTTGTTTATGTATTATAAGTATAGGTTGGCTATCTGCACTCTGCATGCTGGATTCTATTTTCAACACACAGGTGGCGTTAATGTCACGATTCTTCAATCAGGCAAGCTGTCGGCAATTTAATTTAGGCATAGTAACATATGTAATTATTTATTACTATTTGAAAAAAAAATTTATCAACAGTATACCTACATGCATAATGCGGGACTTTGACTACATGCATAATTAATTAAATATAAAATTTTATTAACATTTTTAGAACCAATAATAAAAAAAAAGTAATTTTTCATTTTAATGCTAATTAAAGTACCATTGAAGTTTAGTATTTATTCTTTTACCCCTCACCACACCACTTTAAACCGACCATTTATTCCCCCTAGATAAATTCCTTGCCACTACGGCTCTTGTTTCCAGCATTGTCCGCCAGAGCATGTTGGTGTGGGGAAAGTATATAATGGGAACAATGTCGACCCGCGGAACAGCTGTTATAGGCACCAGGGATTGCCGGGGCGACTTGGCAAGTCTTAAAAAAAGTTGCAAGCTTAGCTCATGCTAACTATTTTATGGGTGAGGTGGGTGGAGGGGGTTAGCTTCTCTTAACCCGCCTCAATCAAATTAAATACAACTGGGTGTAAAAGAGCCACCCACCCTCCCAACCCAATGGATTTGTACTACCATCGCGCTGAAGAATTTGCTCCTATGATGATGAGCGGTGGCTCGGCACAGTTTCTCATCTGTTGCCAGAGGTGACATTTCACATTCACCCCTCGTCTTTTAGCATTCTGACTGGTAAGATGATATAATTATTACAACAGGTCGCAGGATATTATCGAACATGCACTTAACAAGCATATATTTTCCCGGGATATTTAAAATATGCTCAAATATTAAGTATCGGTTTGAGCCTGATAGTCTTTGGAGGAACATGCCACATAATATTCAGTACTACAACTTAGTTTTTATTATATATATTTACCACGGATGAAATTTGCAAAGGCTTTAACTTAGTACCCGTGACTCTGCTGCAACACTTCCTTTTTATTCACCAAATATGTTCGGGGACACGAAAAGAATGAAGGTTCGAATAATGCAGATCGAGTGACACATAAATGTATAACATTTTACATGGTATTTGCTAGGCGCGATAAATTGCAGAGGCATGCAGAAACCTGCGTACCTGTAGGACCTTCACCTGCCAAATACGTCGTGTACAGTCTCCTTCACAGTAGCATAAGAGTGCACTTGCCAGAAAAACAAGGGTTCAGGATGAGCATCCACCATAGTTCCAGCGTCCATCGCTCCCAAGAATGGTGCTAGGGTTTAAGTTGATTACTGACAGTGGTTTCGTGGAGGCTCAAACTGCATTCCATCACAGTATAAAGACCTATGCCTTCACAACGAGAGCGGGTATTCGAAGGATATTTGCACATGTTTAACTCGAATGGGGTAAAACATCGCTGTTTGCTTTCCACAAAACACACTTCTAATAAATATTAAAGTATTGCTCTAAAGCGGCTCTGCGAACCTGACGCATTCAACGAAAGGAGGGTATTTGAATCGAAAGTCAAGATAAATAAAATACTGTAATACTTCAAACTGGAAATATACACCACGAGAAAGAATAATACAAAGAGCGTATTTCGGGGTAAATATTAAAGATTTAATCAATCACCGAGTGTCCCATCCTCTCTAAACAACATGATTGCTCACCAACTGAGCAAAATATTTCTTTAAAATTTATATTGGAAAAAAATGCGTTATGCGCTTTCTATAAAGTATTCATGGCTCGAAAAAGCCAAACAATTCGTTAAAGCCCCATTGCTACCCCCGCTGTATGCGATATAGGATGCGAAGGATCACATGCATTACCGCTCACGAAAGCATAGATGCTCACCATTAAAAACATTTCCTCACAGTTTTAAAATCAAGACCCTAAGAAATTTAGGCAGCGGGAAAAAAATACCCATGAGGTTATTCATGTGCGGCAATTTTTCTAGCGCCCATTATCACCATGTAAAAAGTTTAATACTCAGATAAAATGCAGGTATAGTAAGTTTTGCAAGCAAAAATTATACACCGTGAGGAGAAGAAAGCGTAAAGGTACACCCACCACAAGTTAAAATTACAAAAAACTGTAGCCTTCGGCAAACAAAATTTCCTTATTTTTTATACATTCGCGTGCGCTCGCTCGCTTAAAAGATATATCCGATCAGCGGTATGACACCCCACCCCGTTTAACCCTTACAAACACGTCCAGTGTCACATACAAACTGATACGTGACTTTAGCCGAATGAAAAGTCACATTCTAACATGCGTATATATATGTGTGTGTGGCCTCTACACCAGCAGCTATCAATGGTATTCTCTCTTTATGAATCACACCAACAAAAACATAGTTTTATTACCGAGATGCTAGTCCACCATGCAGATTAATACCGCAATACGAATTCCAGAAAAGACATACGCATACAGCTCTCATTTACCACCCTTCAACCTCGTCTAGACATATAAGGAAAGACTTGACATGTGCGAAAAAATTAGTTCATATCGTAGTTAGTGCATTACGGAGACCATGCAATTTTAGAGTTATGTTAATCCATTTCAAATGTAGGAAATTAATTCCGTGTACAATTTTTTTCATAAATACATTCTGGCTCGAACTCCCAACTTATTTTGGAATAAAAAATTTAAATGAGAAATTTGTTATTAGTCCTGGCGAAACCAAATATATATTATGATTATGTGAAACTAAGAAATATATGGGGGGGGGGAGGATCGGTGAAATTCCACTTTATCATGCGTCTAGAACACACACGCACACAGAGTCCGATATATCCCAATTGCAGGCGAAACTGATAGACTTATTAAAAACTATTAAGATAAAAGCGTACTTAAAGAGGTGGATACGAGTCCCACTAGAGAAGTAAACGAGACACGTGCAGACGTAATCTGAGCTCGCGCACACGTCCAGCCTCTTTGCACCATGTCTTGAATTGGACTTTGCCCTAGCACACTGACCGCTGGAGAGCTCCGTTGTGGCCTACGGGTTTTTGTGGGTGTGTGGGGTTTCTCACTCCAGAAGCATGTTTTATTTCTCATACACGCTAACTTTAATTCATACGGTACTGAATTCACATGATATTTGCACACACAAATCAACACCAGGGAAGAACCATGTTCAGGGGGACTCGAGTTCGATTCTCGACTCGTTCAAGAGAATTAATGTTTTTAAAATTCGGTCCAAGTGAATGCCAGGAGGGATTCGTAGCCGAGTCCTTACTCGTTTCCGTTTACCCTAACAACTTACTCCGTCTCAAAATACTGTAAACTTGACATTTTTGTTATATTTTTAGCTTGTACACCAACAAAGTAATACTACTATTTTGCGTTTGTGTAATCGGTGAACACTGACGAGAAAGAAGTGAGAACCTAGAATGGCAGAATGGTCAGATCGTCAAACTAAGACAGATCATAATATTTATTTTTTCATGTAGTAAAGCCAAACAGTTGTTCCAAAAAATTTGACTGGAAAAAAATCGGATAGACTGTATAAAAAACGTAACTCTTAACGCATCTCGTGTTCCTTTTTTCACTTTTGAAGGAAATTTACATTATTACAGCACACCACTGAATGAAGAACTAATCTTCTCTGGACCTCGTACTAAGTGACGCAATCATACGATAAAAATTAGAAAATATGTAATGACTATTAAAAAAATTCCAGCACCAGAAACAACGAAAGAATTCCTTTTCACATGTGGCGGAGAAACAGCTTTAAAATTCTATCATATCCTTTATTTAACAACTATTTCACATGGAAAATTACTTAAAAACTTCCCCGCCACATGGTCTAAGAAAACACTCCCCAGCCATAAGAGAAGTATTTTCAGAGATTCAACGTCTGCTTACGACATTACGAGGGGTGTGTTATATTTCTTCGCGTATTTATATTATCCTGCTGCCAATTTCATAATTTTAACAAATATAAAAATTCCATAAATGGGCACATCTCCAGCTGTTATTAATCGACGCATTCTTTATAACAATATCTTTAATGGCCAAATTCAGCTTACCGCTAATAATATTAACAGTTTTTGCAAGGTGCAATTTTCAACACATTGCAATCTCGAGCCCATTACCGTCCGTCAGTGTGCATGTGAGGACATTTCCACATGACAGTTCACTGTTAATTTTAGCAACCATAATCATGTATTTTACAGCATCTATCAGCAATAAACATGCCAAGGGATAATTACACGATGACTATCCTACTTCAGCAACACAGTTTTGCATGCCTTAATACAAAGAATCACCATGAAAAATATCTGGTTTCGCTATCCACCATGCGTGCTTTGGCATCACGAGTTATTGCCAGACACATTATTAATCGCAAGGAAAAAAGTCGTCAGTGTTAATTTCGAAGATTGGGATGATAAAATATGTTTCAGCAGCTCAAAAACTCATTGTTATCACCACATTTCCAGCCACGCTTAACGTACAGGCCGTCGCCAAAAATTAACCTTGATGCCACACCAGCAGAAATCGTCAGCCTTTTACTTAACACTAATGAAAAACCCTCATGAGTAAAATCAGTTTTTAAAAAACGCCACCGCTGGCGAATGCTTTTACATGCAGTTTATAGTGAGGGAATTTGTGCATCTAGAAAAATAATTCAGGTTTTTTTCAAGTTGTCAGGATTATTTGCTGTAATTGGTTGCTCTGAAAAAGGGCACATATCCCAGACCCGCAACGGCTTACCAACTGCTAGCTCTATTTGTGCAATCGAGGAATATTTGATTATGTCTAGCACTTCATGTTGCATTTTTTCGTTTACCCGTTTAGATGTCCAATGTCCCAGTACCAGAATTCAATGGCAGAGCGACCAGGAATGACATAGACATAAATTTTTGCGAGGAGAAATGCATACACATGTAGACGACCCAGTGACTGTGGGGTAACGCTCCTGCTGCAATGAAACGTAACGAAACGCTGCCTTGATAAAGCACCGTACGTGTATACGGGAGGACCCAGGTTCAATTCTCGGTTAGACATCCCGATTTCAGTTTTTTCCATGGTTTCCCGAAATCACTCCAGAGATAAGCTTGGTTGGTTCGTTAACGTAGGCTATTTTCGATTCCTTCCTCTGAGACTGGTTGTATGTACTGATGATTCCATCTTTAATGAACCCGCTGTCGAGGAGACATTAATCCCTACCTGGTACTGCAATGAATACACAGGACCAGACAGCATTCATTGTCCACTCTGGCAGACTTCCATCAAGCTCCGAAACGATTAAATATTCTCCTTGAACACATTTCTCCTAAATGTTAAACAGCTTTACAGCCGATTGCGCATGCTCACGCACATACACATACATACACACTAAACGCATAACCATCAATTCAGATGGACATTAAATTTAATATGCTTCTTTTCTTTACGCTGGAGAGATCAGACTGACTCCCTAAACATCAATTCGTTACAGCTACGTCCACGACTCGTTTTTAAATCAACTATTTTTTTATCTAAAAATTGAGAAAACAAAACATATTTTGCTAATTTAATATGTAATATAACATCTTGGTACCTTTTATATCGTTATCAACCATTTTTATCAATTATTTGAGGATCTAATATATGTATAATTTTGTTATGTCCCTTTTTTCTTTTAAGTGAAATAAACGAATTTTCATTTATAATATTATTAATTAGCTCTAATATGAAAGAAACAAAAGTTTTTATTAAATTATAAACATTGTCATTTCTAACATATTTATTCAAATTAGAAATAAGAATACTTTTTATAATTTGTCACCAATTTCACAATATGTATCCCAACAGCTGATCAATAGATTCCCGAATAAAGCTGTCGTTTAATATTAACGAAATCATGTTAGAAAAATTATAACCTTTGCAAAATAAATCTTGTCATATCAGACTTAAATTACCACAGATAACCGAATAGAAATTTTGATGACTGTTATCGTTATAATAGTTATGATTATGTTTAAAATATTTAATTAATTCTATAGGAATATTTCCATAAAATGAATTAAAGTAATACAACTTTTATAATAACACAACCAGTGAGTACCAGGATTAGATGATATATCTTAATTAACGGTTGCACAATCGTTTTTATTCATTTGATTAGGTTATTCATATATCATATAAACATCTCTAAATGTTTAATCTGTAAATGTTTTACATCACTGCTGATATCAATATTAGATAAAGAAGTTTTTTCAATTTTTTTTGTATTTTTTTTTTTTTTTTTTTGCAAAACACCTTCCCCAATTTGGTTTTCTATAGCTAAATTATGTTATTGTTCTTCCAATTCTTTCTTAATTTTTCTTGATTGTTAAACTGAATTATATATAGCACTAGCTCCACCAACTAATGCACCGGGAACTCCTAATATTGGTATTAAAATTGAAAGTCTTCCAAATTTTTTATTAATCCGCTCTTAGTTTCATCTATAAATAATCTTTGATTTGCTCATATTAATTCTGTCAATGAAAATCCTTTTCCTCCTTTGTTTTTCTCTAGAGTTGTTCTTTGGTAAAATATTAATCGATGTCTTAATGCTTTAACTGAATAACTGGAATATTGAAAGTCATATTTTTATTTTTGTTAATTTACAAAACATTTAAAAGCATATATTTAGCAAACATTTATTTGTATGTATTACTAAATTAACGACCTTTAATACAACACCATAGATTTCTTTTTGTGATCAAAATTGAAGCAAGAGCAGCCGAAGCACTTGTTTCACGAATTGGTGTTTCTTTAACTAGCATTATTTCTTTTGCTTTTCATTGTAAATATTATAGGCATTATATATAAATTATAAATCTTTATTATCTCTATAAGCAATATCGTGGTTTTGACAAGTTTCATCTAATTCATTTATTCATTTATCACCAAACTCTAATCTTTCATCTGATTTTTGAATATGCCACAACGATTATAACCAGTTTAATGCATCTCCGCCATATTTACGTTATACATTACCTAATTTACCAGTTCTTTACCATACTGTTCGGAATTCCAGAATGAATTTGGGATAACATTTAAAGCTTGTATTACATATATAATGCCTTTAGGATTATTAACAACATATTCAGAAATTGTTTTATTTATAATGTTAATTTTACTAACTGTTTTATTATAGTAAATTTATTTCCCGCATCTTCTCCACCTTAAATAACTAATAATCGATTAATTAATTCTCTCACATAGCCACCTACTCATATTCTTTCGGTATATTACTATAATATTTAATGCCTTCACCAGATTTTGGCGTACTTGGTGAATAGTTTCTTTCGGGTATGTTTGGTTGTTATCTAGAGGTTGTCTATACTATATTATTAAAAAAATTCAAAAATTTACAACTTTTACTTACATATATTTATGTGGATTATAGTGTGGATAAAACAAACTTGTTGATAAAACTCTTTTTACATAATAGTCATATTATTACTTTGTATATTTATTTTGAAAATCTTTTTTTATGAATATTTTTAAACAAATTACAAAGCCCGTCTGTTAATTCATATTGTTTATCTTCAACAAATAATAATATTATTAATTTTTTTCGCTTACCCATCGCCAATATAAAAGTGTTGCCTAATACCTCTGAAACCATATTTGTTATTAATAATATTAATTTTTGAGAAATATATTTACCAAGATAAATTGCTATTGGCTCTTTCCCAGATATATATCAAAACTCTTGATTACGTCCTCCGGAGGAGGACATAGCATAAAGATGTGCCCTCATTGTCAATCTTCATCGTCATCATTAAATACATTTTTCTTAATTTATGTTTCTTCTGGTGTTGGCGGAGAGACTCAATTTTTTACTTTAACTAGGACTAATGTTATTAAACTTTTATTTTTATCAACTAATTCTTTTAATTTTTTTTACCAATATTTTGTAATTCATGAACTAAAATTTATTGTTTTTTTTTTCTTTCATACTAGGCCTGGTGTTTTTTTTTATAAGTTCCTAATTTTTCGAGTAGTTACACTCTAGATATTGGTTCTTTAGACATTTAGTTTTTTATTTATATATAATACATTTTTACTATATAAATGAGTTATAAAAATACAAAAGTTTTGAGAGATAATCGTCCCTTCGTACAGAACAAACTAGGAGAAATAAATAAGTAGGATAAGTAGGATAGAATCCGATATACCTATAGGCGGTGGATTTTATTTACAAATGATGTCTACATTCATGAACAATTTAGAAAAACGAAAATAAATAGTGTTGATAATTATGGTGGAACAGATAAAATTGGTGTGTTCTTGAATTTTGCTGCATTTCAATTTTATTGTGTGCAAATACCAAAAAAATGGCTAAATAATTTAAGTCATTGGTAATCCTGGTATTACTTCTACTATGATGCATGTTTTTTTAGTTCATCATAAGAAAATTTTTTGTTTAGAAATGAGCAATTTTCATAACAAATATCCAGTAAAATATATTCATTTAAATAGAACAAACGAAATTATTTCTCATTGTGATATCTCTTTCGCTTTCTTAAAGAAAATAAACATATTTATTTCAAAGGAGGGTATATGATAAAATTATTTCGAAATTCATTTGATATTTATTTTATATAAGTATATCAAACAAAAAAGTTGATGAAATATTTTATGACAATCGTCCTGCTCAGGGAAGAATTCTCATCCAACAATTAAATATAAGGTAGCCAATTGTTAAATATGAGGTAAATACAGCTAATTTTCTATAAGAAAAATATTTAAGAATCCAGTAATGTATATTAATTTTTATTTTTGGCAGTTCTTAGTAAAACCTTTTCCTGAAAGTATACGTATATTTAATTTTGATATAAAAGACCAGTTCAATAATATACTATTTCATATGCCTGATTATGTTATATATGGTTTTCAGGTTAATAGAAAAAATAATGATAATCAGTAAGACCATGCACCAATGTTCGATCAATGTGATGTGAGAATTATTTATGGTACAAATTAAAAACATATGAATTTAGATCTTGATTCGGGGTTATTTCATAAACGGTATCGTGTGTATCACGATTTTTTAAATATTGAATCACAATCTTCTACAAATTATAGAAACATGAGCTATATAACCAACCCACTTTAAATAGAGACGGTGCCTAATACATACTTCTTATTTTGCAAGAAAACCATTATATACAACTGATAATAAAATATAAAATAATGGTTTTTTAAAGATAAAACAAATTTCAAAATAAGAATTGATATTAACAAAGATGTTCCACATTACAATTTGTAACATGGTATTAGTTAGTCAAATACATCTCACATACGATCAATTGAAGAAAATATGACTGATGATGTAAAATTGTTTTGTATTATTAAATGAATGACGAATGTGCGGAAAATAGTGTTCATATAGTTATTGGACAGTTATCAACATATATAATTTTAAAAATAGTATACATTTTTCGCAACTAAGAAAATATTAAAATAATTAATAAACCAGAAATTGTATAATTGTTTTAATATTACTAAATGAAAAAAATTAATAAATTAAAAAGTGCCTGAAATGTATTGTAATGTATAAATGTACATATACATATCTTCATATATCAATAAATTATTCACTCGAATAATAAACATTTTTCGAAATAATATTTCAATGTAATGACTAAAACAACTTTATTATTTTTATTGAGTGCGTTATATTCAGTAATTTATTTGAATACGAATATTGAAAATATATGTTCTATAGATTGTCAAAAAATTAAAGTTCAGTTAAATAACAAATTTTAAGATTTTTAACCAAGAAAATATAATAAAATTAATTCTGAAATATTTCAATTCATTACTGGATTTCATATGATATACAATGAAAAAATTTAATTAGAGAATTATTATCTTTAACATGATATATAATTTATTCTGATGGTAATGTAAATAATGTAAATATATTTAATCTTAGAAAAAAACTTTAATGATATAATTATATATTTATATAGAAATAAATAATGCCAAAATTTAATCTCTGCTCAGTAATTTTAATAGTTAAGGAAGACATTCTTCAGCATATAAAGATGATAAATAATTGACAATTTATATATCAGAGAGTTTTATTAAATTGAGAGGCTATAATCTGGTGCCAGTCAATTTATTTTTGATGAATTATATTGTAATGAGATTTTCCTAGACTAGTTTTTCGAAAACTATTTGTTTAGATGTGTGTAATTTGTGTAGACTTAAAAATTTATTTATTGAGGATAAATACTTTTTCGAGAAAAATTACTATTTTATTTGCATATAAAATAACAATTTGATAGAATTAATTTCGATGGTTTTGTGCCAGATTTGTGTCCATTCTACCTATATTGTCCCAATTGTAACTATTTGTCCTTTAAATATATCTTTTTTAACTTGATGCCACTCGCCTCTCTGTGTTATTATGTACGGGGAGGGTCATAGGGTCTCAGTTAATGTTACCAGGCACAGATTATAGAGTGCCTGGAATGTTTAATAGGGTGAATAAGAGTAACTTCATCACGTCTTGGTTTTACAGGTTTAATTGACCGGGAATTGATACACACATACCCGGCAATTCAACTACTTTACCAGGAATCTACTCATACTTTCTCGTCACTTTATGGCGAGAATTATCTCATACATTACTGACCCTGCGAGTTCTGGGCCTGAAGGGCTGATTACAGTGTTCTAGCTAAGTTTCCGACAGCTTGGGGACACTAGGCGACTGGACACGTCCCTGAGTGGCGATGTTGGTACTTATCTGTATTTGTTGCTGGGTTGTGGTTCCGGTGGTAGTTTGTGGTCTGGTGAGTTGGGTGGCTCTTTTACAGACCCTCGAAAGAGCTGTCGTTTGCGTACTGCTCTCAGCTGGCTTCCTCCTTCTGCATTGACTGACTGACTCCCTCGTCCTGGCGAGGGACCCCTCGCAAACGCCCACCCAGCTTCTGCCTTCTCGGCACCTGGCTACACTGGATTCAGCTTCCTCTTGGCATGGCGCTCCTCGTTGAAAGTTCACCACACGACTCCCGTTCTCGGCGAATGGTTGTAACTGACTCGGCTGAATTCCATGATCCGACTCCCGATGCCTGACTCCCTGCACGTCCTGGTGTGGCGCTTCCGAGCGCCGCATTCTAACTCCCTACATCATTATCTCGGCCGGGGTCCGATCTTCCCGGCCTCGGTTACTGCTGCACTGACTTCCTCTCTCAGCGTGCGATTCTAACTTACTGGCCGACTGATCTCACGTAACTGATCGACTGCCTTAAAATGATCTCACGTAACTCATCAAACAGATGCAACTGACCTGGCTAAACTGTCCAGACTCCGATTTGGCCGGGCTCCGATCCCGGCCTCGGCGTGCATTATCACTGGCCCGACTGACACAATTGATGCAACTGACGTAACTAACGTGACTAATCCCCTCCATGTCCTGCAAATTGGCTTTTATACTCACCTGTCACCCTCCCCAGATCTGTAGACGTTTCTTCCCTTGTTGGTGAAGGGGGTTGAAAGGCGACCAACAAAGACCCAATTTCCTCCACATGCCATGACTCATGCGAAGGGGGGGGGGAGGGGGTGATCTTTTTCTGGTGTGTATCCCCCTTCAGTGTGTGTCTTAATTCCCTCATGGGAGAAAATCGCTAGCCTATCTCGGCAATTCTTCGGTGCATGTACAAGTTCCACGCGGTTTTGTTCGGGTTGGTGTGAGGGGTCTCTGCGACACAACCTTGACATATGTTAAATGCCTATATAGCGCCAGCCTGGCTTCGCCGCAGGCGTTAATGACTGGTATGTGTCCCTTAGCAGGTGGGTACTGGGTGGCCCTTGCGGAAGGGGATGGGGTGGGGAAATGGCATGCGTTGTGACAGCTGATCTACTACGTACAGATTGGCACGTGTCAAACTTTATGTTGTTTCGTTCCACTCTGTTTTTCTTTGCAGTTACGATAAAAATTGGTTAAATTTTTAGTGTGCCAGTTGCCGCCCCACTAGTCTACTTCTGCCACTTTATATTATTTACAATTCAGGAAAATAAGCAAAATAAATCTATATTTCCTCAAAATTTTGATTGTTTTTAAAGAGTTGGCTAGATTTTAGAATAGATTTTAGAAGGCCTGGTTTACATTTCTCATAAAACATCTACTAAGAAAAAAGTTCTTATAAATTCATTAAATGTGCTTACATAAACAACTAAAGTATTAGTATCCCAGAAATTTCGAGCCGTTTCTGTTTGCACAAAAGGAGGAATACGACGAGGTATTGCAGGATATAGGAATTTTGCAGACTTCTTGGAAAATAGGGCAGAGAGCGATGCATTTCGGGCAACTGCTAGTTATGGTTACCACATGGAGGAGAATGGCACGAAAGGAAATGGACACATCTATCCAGGTACTAAGGTAAGAACTGAGAGCATTGAAGGAAAGAGATGTAATATGTGTACCAAGAAAGGGCGTTTTGCACGAGATCGCATGTCACGAGATTGCCGAAAGTGTGGCAAGGCAGGTCACTGTGAAACATTGTGTGGAGTCAAAAAGGGTTGTCAGATAAGCAGGCAGAATAGTCACCACACAGAAGCTTGCAATGACGTATTGTTTATTTTGTGTAAAAAATTAGGACGTGTAGAAGAAAACCTGTTTCAAAAAGAGTAGTTTTTCAACTCATATGTCATGGAAGAGAGACCATCAACTGACAGCCTGCTAAAATAGATAGGACATGTGTAGATAGGAAACAAGCATGGGTGAAAGCATAAAAAATGCACCCTGGTTAATTGTTAGAAGTTTTCATTTACGGTGTTAAATATAGTTCATTAGTAGACATAAGTATGTCAGTTACAATTTTGAAAATAAATTGTTTTGAAGGAGGGTATAGTTTTCACTTAATAAATAACAGAGTTGAGCTCCATACTTCCACATGCAGAAAATAAGGGTTGGTTGATAAATCTTTGGTTAATTTTAAAAATTATTAAGGAAATTTGTCGCCTTGAGTGAATAATTTCTTCAGATACAATGTATTTTAATGCCGACGAACTTTTGGAAATTTTTAACATTATTATAGGTGGATGATTTCCATGGCAGCTAAAGCATTGGATATAGGGATGTCAATTATTTGTTTAAAGTAACACAGTGGAATCACTGTAATTATTTTCAAAAGGAAAAACGTGTTATTTTGGAGCCAGAAAAATATGCTGGGAAATGTGTTCAGGCGGATAAAGGAAACCGTGTTGGAGAATGATTNGCAAACGTGTTCAGTGTAATATATTTCGTAATGAGTTGGTCACGTACAGCAAGGGAATTAAGACTGCTGCAGGGCCAGGTGCATATTTTAGCCATGATGAGTTAAGGATATGGCGGGCAGTGACTGGCGATGAAGTGGCAAAAGAGATTATGGTTGATAGGAATTAGAAGCATGGGCAAAAGGTGGCGACTGTTTAGGGGCCATGCCTGGTGACGTATTACAACGCTCTTGCAGTTTGGTTTACGTTACGAAATTCTGTTCGAAATGCAGGAACTTCGTTTCTCCGACTTTCAATGATAAGGGGCGGGAATGGAGAACCAAGCTAATAGCACGTTATGATAAACTAAGTAGTTCGCCAAGCCAGTCTTGACCAGCTTCTTCCAGGAAAATGAGGGAAAGTATTGCCAAAAGAATGCCATATAAAGCCTGTACATCTCGCAATATATCTCTCGACGGAAGTATTAGTACACAGACCAACGTCAGACTTAATAATTTTCCTTGTTCCGTGGCTCAGTCAAGTGACAGTTCGCTTCAGTCTATGGATGAGGAGACTTCGGATCGATTGGCTCCTGGTTAACTTCCAGAGGAATGTTTTGAGGCTTCAGTGGTAATAAAGCCTAAGTTGGCGGCTAAGGTTCCCCCGAATAGCGAAATTTTATGCAATGGGGTAGATGGCGGTTGAGAATTTGGTAGTTTGATGAGCGAGTCGCAAGTTAAGGGACAACAGGGTATAGATCCAAGAATATTTCATGTCCGTAGAGCAGCCGAGGAAGGGACAGAGGTTTCCTCAGTTGTTAATTTTGAAAATATGCTCCTGAGTGGCAATGAGAACAGTGTCAGTGACACGAGTTTTAATGCGTCCCCTAGTAATGAGATACACTGTGGTGTTGAATGTGTCAACGAGTTGAAAGGAAGGGATAATTTTTGTAATACCATATACACTGAGGCGACAAAAGTCATGGGATAACGCCTAATATCGTGTCGGACCTCCTTTTGCCCAGCGAAGTGCAGCAACTTTACGTGGCATGGACTTAGCAAGTAGTTGGAAGTCTCCGGCAGAAATATTAAGCCATGCTGCCTCTATAGACGTCCATAATTGCGAAAGTGTTGCCGGTGCAGGAGTTTGTGCACGAAATGACTTCTCGATTATGTCCCTTAAATGTTCGATGGGATTCATGTCGGGCGATCTTGGAGGCCAAATGATTCGCTGGAACTGTCCACAATTTTCTTCAAACCAATCGCGAACAGTTGTGGCCCGGTGACATGGCGCATTGCCATCCATAAAAATTCCATCATTGTTTGGGGTACATGAAGTCCATGAATGGCTGCAAGTAGTCCCCAAGTAGCTGAACATAACCCTTTCCAATCAATGATCGGTTCAGTTGGACCAGAGGACCCAGTCTATTCCATGTAAAAACGCCCACACCATTATGGAGCCACCACCAGCTTGTACAGGTCCTTGTTGACAACTTGGGTCCATGGATACGTGGGATCTGCGCCACACTCGAACCTTACCCTTAGCTCTTACCAAATGAAGTCGTCTAGGGTCCAACCGATATGGTCACGAGCCCAGGAGAGGCGCTGCAGGCGATGTCGTGCTGTTAGTAAAGGGACTCGGGTCGGTCTTCTGCTGGCATAGCCCACTACAGCCAAAGTTTGCCACACTATCCTAATGGACACGTCCATCGTACTTCCCACATTAATTCCTGCGGTTATTTCACGCAGTGTTGCTTGTCTGTTAACACTGACCATTCTGCGCACACGTCGTTGGTCTCGGTCATTAAGTGCAGGTGGTCGGCGACTGTGTTGTCCATGGTGGGAGGCTATGCCTGAAATTAGGTATTCTCGTCACACTCCTGACACTGTGGATTTCGGAATGTTGAATTCCCTAACAATTACCGAAATGGAATGTCCCATGCATCTAGCTCCAACTACCATTCCGCGTTCATAGTCTGATAATTCCCGTCGTACGGCCATAATCACGTCAGAAACTTTTTCACATGAATCACTTGACTACAAATGAAAGTCCAACCGATGCACTGCCTATTTAGACATTTTTTACGCGATACTTCTGCCATCTGTATATTATATATAGGTATTCCATGACTTTTGTCACCTCTGTGTACTTTGTACAACTAACTTTACATAGAATGGTGTAAAATTACTATTACTATGGAGCAGAAAATAAAATGCAACATTCGTGTATTTCTTTTCCACGGGAAGTAAATTTACACAGACATTGCAATTGTAATTTCACCACTGTTTTTTTTGTCACTAACGAACAAGTAATACCGCAGATTCATTGTAATTATATTAACATATTTTCTGTAAATTTTTCACTGTTTTATTAAGCAATTTTTCCGTCAGCATGTGTGCTTTTAAACTGTGTCATGATATTTTCATAATTTATTGCGTATTTTCGTAATTTTCATTTTATTTTATTCCGTTTTGTAACTTCGTAAATTCACATAATTATAAAAATGTATATCCAAAATGTAGATATCAATTGATTTCAAACATAGAATAAGTAGTTTTATACAAAGGTCTGCATATTTCACCAGCGGGAGTTAAGGTTTTCTTTTGAACATACAAAAGGAGTTCCAAGTAGTTCTCTTCCTTACCGCTAGATTGCATGTTTTAAACAATTGCTTCTATTTGGATTTGAATTCACAGGAACATAAATGTAAAGTTATAAATTCTGTAATCGTTTTAGAAAATTATTCATACAAATGTAAAATTACCGCAAATTTGTATGTGTAAATATATGCTCACAGACACTCCAGAATATAATGCAAGTTTACACACACACGGTCATTGCAAAAATTACACAATTTGAGATGTACAACGGAACGATTGTTTATACTACTACCATTTAGCAGGGAAAAAAAACATAACTTAATATTTTAATACAGCGCATGGGTGTGTTTATACACATACTTCACAATGTGTAAATTAACACCGATCTGGTGTTTATTAAGCAATACATTCATGTATTTTCAAAAAAGATATGTAGTACTCTCTGGATTATTATGAATATTAGTGTAAAATTACACGTACTACATTTGTTTGTACAAATTACACATACAAAATATAAAATTATAAAAAAATTGTATGTGTAAATTTACACTTATTATTTTACAGTGTAGGTTACTGTCACAATCTGATATAGTTTATGGTTTAGATTAAGGGGATGGCAATAATTAAATATATTTTGATTTTGTGCTACTTAAATAACAGGTAGGCTACTTATGTGAACAATCAAGGTTTGAACATTTGATTAAGTGGATAGTATATCATGCTTCATACATTCACATACACTTATCTACCGGATGCTGGGCATTATCTCAATTAGCATTTATATACGATTAGCAGTTCATTTTGCTTGTATGTTTATTTCCTAATTTTATCCTTAGTTTTGCACATCCTGTAGGTTTTTATGTGAATGTGATACCTACCCAATGCTAGGGTTTCTAAGTAGGTATGGAATCTGCTCTCTGCATAAGGCGCCAGCAATTGATGCTAGCCCTCAGTGTTAGGGCGTAGGAATATGTTGGCACTATTATCTCAAGGTACAATTTACCAAATAAATTCACCTTCCTTGCGAGTTGCCATAAGTCAGTTTTTATTTATGCTTAACAGGGTCACTTCTACATGTACACACGAGAAAACTCCCCCCCCCCTTTTTCTAGGTAGGCTACGTATTGCTTGACGTGGTGATTTGCGCCGTGGGGAGCACGATTCTTCACACTTGCTGTATGACTCTACTTATCTGACTCGAGGCGCTGGTCTTCCCTCGGCCGGCGACCTCTGGACCGCTTCGTCACTCGGTAGGCAGACTGGGACATCTGGGCTGCGACAGGTCCTCCCGGTTGGCGTCTCGACGCCTTCTCGAACTCCTTCCTCCTGACTTCGATCCGCACTGCTCTATTCCCGTCGACCGACTGCCGTTGGCATCTCGACGCCTCCTCTCATACTGGCTCTGCTCCGCACACCTCGCTTGACGTCCTCCGACTGACGTTGACGTCTTGATGCATTTTCGCTAACTCGTTTTTGCCGGCTCCGGTCCACACTCCTCGCTTGACGACGTCTGACAGCCCCGGTTCCTGCCTCTCTCTCATGGTTTTGTATGCTCGTTCGCCATATTAAACTTGCATCCCCTCTGCACGTGGCTGTGCTGTCCGCCGCGTCCCCTGAGTCGTAAAACACGTGTTCGGCGCTCAGGCTATCCGCACGTGGCTCGGCATCATCCCTCGATTCTGGCCTAGAAGTTTAAGTGCTTCGTCTTGCACATGCGGGGACACTTGGTGGGTCCCTTGGTCGGCGCATGTGTTTCTTCCGCTGTCTCCGGCTATCGCGTCGCTCGCCTCATCTCTGCATGTGGCCGCACTGCTCGCCGTGCCCCCTGGGTCGTAAAACACATGTTCGGCGCTTCGGTTCTCGCATGTTGCAGAACACTTGGCAGCCTCTTGGTGGGTGCCTGTGGTTCTCCTGCCTCCGGATTTCGTGCCGCTATTATTCCAGCACTCGCCAAAAGCTCTCATCGTTTATTGCAGTAGCCAGCCTGGGACAGATGAAGCCGATGGTGTGAGCTTGGTGTCCCTTGTCAGCTGCGTAACACAGCTATGTCTGCCTTCCTCCACATGTGGTATCTACGCCACGTGTTCATTCTGCCGAGCCATCCTGGCGTCATTCTTCCCGCACGACCGCCAAACCCTTAGTATTTATTGCGGTCGTCCACCTGCGAGTTTTTCCAGAGTGTGTCTTCTGACGAATAAATATTTTTAGGGATGCGGGATGCGTCCAATTTAGTATGCGTATTTGTATATGTAGGTACATATACATAATATATGTACGATGTCCGTAGGTGCGGAGTGGATGGAGATTTTTAGGCTGCTCTTAACATTGTGGTCTTGAGAGCCGATGTGGATGATGCGAGGTGAGTATGAAGCATCACCGGTATGGAAGGGTGGGGAAATGGGGGATTCCTGGGATAACTCGCCGACCAGCGGCATCCTTCGGCACGATTCCCACATGCGAAAATCAGGAAGCAACCCTGCAGGAATCGAACCCGGTTCTCCTAGATAGGAGGCGAGTAGTCTAACCACTATGCCACCGCGGCGCCGATGTCCGTAGTTGTGAATGGGTGAGTGGGTGTGTGTGTAACTCTGAAATTTTTCAGAACTGTGAAACATATTTTTTATAAAACGTTTAAGACATGTAGAACTTAGTAAGGACGCCTTTTTTTTCTATCCATGTCGACTATGCCAGAAAATTATCCAGTAAGTGAGAGCCATTTTCACCTTTTGAGTGCTAAGTCATCAGAATTTGAAACGAAATTAGTCTGTTGACGAAACACAGAAGCATTGAATTAAGGAGGTCGTGTTTTCACTACTCAGCATACTCAGGTATATAATGCCACTCAAACAATTCCTGTCAAATTTGGCACACATAATATTGCTAAGATCGAGTTATAGTAAATAAATGATATCTTTGCAACTCATCAAATGTATTTCCAAAATGGAAGGTATATTAATGTTTTAGGTTATTGTTCCATCCTTATTGATCATGAACAATAAGGCACATTTCAACTAAACTTCGAAAGCTGGTAGTATATGTTTAAGTAGACACTAAATTAATTTAGGTATGGATTTATTCTCATTATTTTGAAAGTTAGCACCAACTGGAATATGACAGTTACAATGTCCTATTGCAAAAAGTTTCAAAACTATTCTCAGTGTATTTATATAGCAATAATCCCTTTTCAGACAACACGAATTATGTAATTTAAATAATTATATATTTATTTTACGTGTTTGATTTGTGAATTTCCAGTGTATGATTTCAGCGTAACACAATAAGGATTCAAGGCTGTGAGTTTAGTAATTATTTATTTATATATTTTTTATGTATTTGTAATACACCCGTGTTAGTAATCTGTGTTTATTAGCTTGAAATAAAAAACCTAACTTTTAAAGGTCATTAGTAAATAAACATTTTTGTGTAGGACAATATGAAAATTTGTTAATACGAACAAATGAATTCATCAAGTTATACAATACTGCAACAGTATTTTTACTTTTGTTTGTTTTACTTTTGGTGTACACGCCAGGAAAATGGTGCGTAACCATTAAAAAAAAANAACAGTATTTTTACTTTTGTTTGTTTTACTTTTGGTGTACACGCCAGGAAAATGGTGCGTAACCATTAAAAAAAAAACGGATAAAATGTTGTTTGACAGAGAACATGAAAATAACCAGTGAACTGGTAAAAAATGAGAAGAATGNAAAAAAAAACGGATAAAATGTTGTTTGACAGAGAACATGAAAATAACCAGTGAACTGGTAAAAAATGAGAAGAATGTAAACTCGGCAGCAAAACCGCCTAGTATTTAAGAGCCAATATTGAGGCAATATAAGTATTAAAATACATATTAAAATTATAAAGGAAACAGTCATTTTATTTATTATCAATACATTTGTAGCAAGGTGACAGGGGCGTATCCAAGTTCATAAGGGATGGAATTTTCTATAAAAATTAATGAACTCAGTTTTATTTTTTATTTATTCACACAGCTTTTATTTAAAACATCTAACTATCTATCTCCACCAATAATCTTACTATTCTCAGTGACCGCAATATTTAATGTCTATCTCAATTCTTATTAAAGTCTCTATCATCAGTGTATCTCTAATAATTAGTCACTTAATTTACACTTAATAATTACATGTATTTAATTTGTCTATTGCTATAATTTCAAATGTCTGACTCACGCATCCAGTTCAATAGTCGCGTCCGTTAGTCTCACTCTCCACTGTAACAATGCTCGCTGTCCACAGACTTCACTTCCACTGGTCACTGTCACCACCACTAGTCGCTGTGCTGGCTCGTCGCTTAACTGTCTTCGCACACCTGGTGCTTAAGGTTTCACAATCCTCCAAAGCAGTCTAGCTGGCCCGATCTAGAATATTTCCTTGCTACCCTAGTCATGCTAAGAGAGGCTAGGGCTATGACAAGAATATTATTTCACTGATAACCCCAGAAATTTAATCTGCTGAAGGATGTGAGCACACGAGTTCCAATAGGCATTTATGGCACAAGCGGTGGACTGTCGCCAAATGTGTGCTCCTCTGCAGTATTAACTAAGGAAACCAGAAGCTTTACCAGTTACCTGTCTGGCTGCATTAAATATGGTTAATGTAGATTATTTTTATACTTTTTGAAAGGATTCGAGACAAGAACATTTTCAATTTTTCCAAATTTATAATGTGAACAAGTCGGGATTTTCTACGGTTCCGACTAAACTACAGAGAATTCTGTCACCAGTAGTTAATCGCCGAGTCATGAAATTTTTCATTAGTGAAATAGGGCAAAATATGACTTTAGTTTGTTTTATTAATACAGCTGGACATTTTGTACCACCAATAATTGTTTTTCTTTGAGACAATGCAACTTTCATTCATGGACGGCTCACCTCCCGTATCAGCTGGAGATGCCATTTAGACTAGCTGAATGACTTCTGAATTTTTGCAAAATTTCTAGAGCACAGTATCAATCGAACCCAGCAGTACCAATCCGTTGTAAAAACTTATGGACAACCAATTTTCGGACATCAAATTCGAGACAGTCTGCTTCTGTACAGATCATTATTTGACACNTAAAAACTTATGGACAACCAATTTTCGGACATCAAATTCGAGACAGTCTGCTTCTGTACAGATCATTATTTGACACAATTGAGTCTTCCAGCTCACAAAAAACATTGGCTACAGTCCATAGATGTACCTTATTTGAAACTCTGTAGAAGGCATAACCCAAGGTATGCGATAGTGTTACGGTTTTCAGGCCTGGAACCATTATATTTACCAAATGTGTGGCATCGTTGCATGGCTCAGCTTACACCAAAGTTATCTCTGTAGTCGTATTTGTAAATAAGTACAGGGTTACAGGTATCGAACCCTTTAATTATAANCTTACACCAAAGTTATCTCTGTAGTCGTATTTGTAAATAAGTACAGGGTTACAGGTATCGAACCCTTTAATTATAAAAAATATTATAGATCAAGATTTTCTATATTGAAAACTATAGAGAAATGTTACCAGAGGTTTCGTACATGGCTGAACAACCAGAGCTTATGACACCTAATAAAGCAAAACCAGTGCCCACGCCTGAATTGTAAGAAACTATTTTCTAACCAAGCTGCAGCAATACATTGCCTACTCGTCCTGTTATATAAATTTAAACTAAGTGCATATGCAGCAAGATACTTTCATTTGTGTTTCCGAATTCTACAGTAAAGAACGTTTTAGAGGAACTCAAAGTTGGAAGAGAACAAACCCAAATCAAGAAACAATTTCGTCATGGAAATAAAACCACTAAGGCTGCTCCTTGAAAACAAAAACCAGTGAAAGCAAAGAAAAAGGTCAGAGAAATAAACTACTGTAAAAGCTCTGATGATAAAAGTGTTGTTTACATGGACACATGCCTGAAGCAATATATTTCAAGAACGTAGACTGTATTAGAAAAGGGTGGAAGGGAAACATTAAATGTGTTATCAGTGTTTTCGATGCAGAGAGTGGGCTATTTATTTGTGCAGTGGTTGGGAAAGCGAGGTTACAAGAGTTCAAGCATTGGAATGTGAATTTTGTTATTGTGTTTATGTACAAGTTTACATTGTACTTATTGTTTTTGCAAAAATTATTATTCCTACAAATGACTGATACAATAAAAATACACTCATTCGCAAAAATTTGACCCCATGAACGAATCGCGCGAGTTCAAAGAAGGTTGCCGCACAGTATCATTGACCTACATGTTTCCCATTTATGTTTTATGTTATGTGCTTGCGCGGATGTGCCACTTGGGGACGTATATATTTCACTCCATCATTCATAGCTGCAAAACACCTAATAAGGCCTTATTAGCAGTTTGAGCCACAAGCCAAATAAAGTGAATACGCAGCATGACTCAACGGTGCTTTCGACAAGCATTTGCCCAATTGGATGAGTTTGAGGGAGGTCACATCGTCCTCCCCAACTGAACCATTCTCCATACCCTGTAAGTAATGGTGAATGCAGTTGTAACAGGAGTGTACACACACCCGTAGAGAAGGCTCGGGTCGACACTGGCAGACCACCAGCAGGGAGGATAGTTTCACAGTGCGACAGGTTGTAATTACTCCACGGGCATCGCTGCGCACCATCTAGGGTCATGTCACGGCAGCTGGGAATACGCTTGTGTCCCCCAGTACAATATCCAGGTGACTAACAGAGTGGAATTTTTCGTCAAGGCGTCCCTTACGACATCTACCATTATGATTTGAACATCTCTGAGCATGTGTGACCTTCTGCTGGGATCGATCAGCATGTCAGTTTGTACGCTATTTATGAACCTCGTCACATGAATAACAGGAGGTTTTATTCCATATCTCGGTGAACAGTCAACCGATTCCCACCAAATTCTTCACACGTGTAGCGCTATGGCAGGCCATGTAATCTTACATTATTTAAGTGGCTAATATACTTATTTCCAAAACGACGGTCATGTTAATGTTTTAGTTTAGAAGAACCATATCTACCAAAAAAAATTAGACTGATTGCATCCACAGTTATACTCCGAATCCTACCTCCGTAATGCCATTGGCTGCACGCTAGCTTATGGTACGAGGTTTTCTGAGTTCTAGTTCCGGGTATGGCACTCGTGTATTTGTAATCGTCTCACTAGTTTTGTATGTGTTTCTGGCTCCATCTGTAATGTTATTGCTGCCAACGAGTCGCCAAGGCCTGCCTACCATCTAAGCTTTAAAAATTTCATCAAAGATTATATGCCCTCATGTAGAGGAATATAAGTTAATTATTTCTATCAGTTAGATTTTGTATTTCACTAATATAAAAAAGCCTTCACAAAAATATCATATTATATAATTAAAATAATTTCGTTACAGTAAAAAATGTTTTTTTTTTCTTTTTTTCAGATTAACACTGACATTATCCTGTGCAATGAATTTCATGATTTATCCACATGACACTCAGGAGTGTAAATTACAAATGGAAAGCTGTAAGTATTGGGTGTTAGTGTAGGTTGATTAATTATGTGTCTCGTACTTGATAACGTTCAGAAGCAACATGCTAACTTATATACATAATCTCAATATATAATATGTATACTGGATGTGGCCGCGGCTCCGCTCGCATTGACTACGGAATTATGGTTTAGGTTTTTTTTAATAAGTCCCCGCCCCTTTCCCTATCCTGAGACTTCCACCCACCGCCACCATTGCTCTCCACGTTCGCGTACGGTAAACCGACTCACGAAAGTGAATTTTTTGAGATATTTTCTTGTGATAAATAGTAGCCAATATCCACTTTAAGCCATCCAACTATTTCTGTACTAGAAATTACGTCGATATGTTGTGACGTTGCATTGTTATTGCGTTTGTGTAATTTTTAATTTTTCAATAAGAATTTCCCCAAGGGAATGATAAATTTTCTCGGGGTTAAAAGTAGCCTATGTCACTTCCTGGCCCTCCAACTATCACTGTGTAAAAATTTACGTCGATCGGTTGCTCGTTGCGACGTGGAAGGACAAACAAACAAACACACTTCGCATTTATATAATTGTTAGGCTATATATAGCCAGGACGGATATATTTTTCAGTTACATATCAATCGATAAGTTGTTTTCCATATCGATACGTATCGATATATCGATAAGCATCGACATATATAAGTATCGATATATCGAGCATTGGCGCAGCATTGTACCCCGAGCTCTAATTTTACTAACAAAAAATTTTCAGGGAATGAGATATTTTTTCGGGATAAAAAGTAGCCTATGTCAACTTTTACTGCAGTAAAGAAGCGCAGCCGCCGATCTTTCATGGTACGGCCTGAGCGAAATAGCGCAGGGACAAGCCATTGCATTCGCGTTCGGGAGGACCGGGGTTCCAATCCCAGTCCGACCATTCTGATTTTGGCTTTCCATGGTTTCCCGAACTCGTACCAGGCGAATAGAGACATGCGCCCAGTAAATTTGGTAATTAAGGAGGGAAACGTTTTATCTCTGGTTATAAACACTTATTAGTATTTCTCTATTATAGATAGATATATGCTACCGCGGAGTTTTTTAAGGTCTTTTTATTCTACACAATTCTTCACTTCATGATAGTGTTCCATCTTTAACGGTTTAGACAGCGCATTGCAACAGAGCGCACTGGCCGCAAATTTTTTTCCGACTTGATTCATTATTATTATTGTTTGTAAATTCATTGAGATATTTTCTCGAGATAAAAAGTGGCCAATATCACCTTTCAGCCCTCCAACTATTTATGTGCAAGAAATTAAGTCGATCTGTTGTTCAGTTGCGACATTACAATGTTGACGTTGCATTGTTATTCCGTTTGTGTACTTTTTCATTTTCCAATTATAATTTAAATAATAAATTTAAATAAGATATTTTCTCGGGATAAGACGTAGCCTATGTCACTTTCCGGTCCTCCAACTATCTCTGTGTAAAAAATCACGTCGATCTGTTGCTCCGTTGCGACGTGAAATAGGGACAAACAAACATCCAAACACACACTTTCGCATATATATGTATACATATTATTGAAAATAATAGTACAGAAAAATTTTATGTAAATATATTATAATCTTTATTTTTTCAATCATACACAACATAGAAATTTATGATTTCTGCAAGAAAGATTTTTTTACCTGTTTATAAATACAAAATCGGCTTGTTTCACATCGGTCATGTTTTCAATTATCATGCTCTGGTGTCATATCGTCACTGTTATTCCAAAACCTCGTAGTTCCAGAAAAATTAATGTTTCTGGAACAACAAAAATATTTACAAATCTCCCATCATCTACAGGTGAATAGAAAAAAACGAATTAAGATTACTAATAATATTTTAACAGAATAAAGATCCAATACCTACTTCATATTTTGAAGTATTTGAATTTACGATTATTTCCAGTATAATAACTATTCTAATTTCAATATACATGATCTTTAATTTGTCTTTGCTGGGAAAAGTATTGTTAATATTCTCATAAGTTTACATAGGCCACTGGAGAAAGAATTTTTGTAATTTAAATATAAAAAAAAACTTCGATTTCCATGGACGGTGGATTTGCTAGGTTTTGGAGTCACAGCGACAATTTTCAAAGGTAGTGATACATATTTGTAGATTTTCGGAGAGGAATGCATGCAGCATTCAAGAATGGTATATGACATTCAAATGCATTTAATATTATCAGAATATCTAAAGAATGCTACTGTGCGTCGAGATAGAAGTAATTTTTTTCATTGCAGAAATATTTTTATCTTAATTATTTACTTGCTGTGGTATTATATTGTTCTTGTTAAAAATTCTGGAGACAAGGAATATGTACTCCAAGAAATGCTTATATAGAAAAGTGAGTCGGCCGAGTGTTGGTCATCACTCGGCAGAAGAATTGCGCAATGTTATGCAATTGCAACAGTTCAACCATTACCGCACCATAGTCAGGCGGCTTCACCGCACCGACATAGTACAGAAAACCCTATTTTTTTAGTTTACTTTTTGACAATGACGGTGCAGTCTCGGCAGGCACTCCTAGTGCTTGTATTTCAACTTCGTTTCAGTTCCAATTTAGTTTGTGTTTCATTGCTAGTTTCAGTTTGTTAAACATTTTTAAAACGTAAACACACCAATTGTCTATTATGATGGATGTGGGAAAGCTTATCGAATAAGTTCGGTAGTTTCTGAATACTTATCATTATCTGTGAGCAGTTCCAAATATACTTTAGTGTATTTGAGCATTGGGTCAAAGGAGAAGCGTGGTGTACTTACATAGCAGATGCAATCTAAGCCATAGGCATTTAGACACAATTCCTGGAAATTTTCAAAAATGTCAGTGTGTAGTAGGACATCTGTCATCAGGTAGACCTTAGAATAGTCATTAAGTGTTTCACAGCGAAATGCCTCCCATACTTTCTTCGCATGCCGGTACTCTTCCTCTGTAATGCGTGTCTCTGTCAGCTTATTATAAACATTTTTTTGGATGGTAGCTGCAGGTCATCAAGTTTTTCCAGACAATATACATAATCGTATAGTTAAACTCCCTTTGTCGTGACGAGCTCCATTTTATCAAGTGTAAAGTATTTAGATGTACAATAAAACTTATTGGCAGGTAGGTTTTCAGCAAGGGTGCAAGACTAGCAGTCATAAAACGAAATGTATCTATAAACTGTACTGGGAATCTGTCTCCTAACGATTTGGAAAATGTGATTAATTTTTCTTCCGTGTGTGGGATAACAAATATTTATTTTTCATCGTACCCTAACTGTTTAAAAATAAAATGTTTATCATAGCAAAGATTATTAAATAGAATTGCAGCTTTTTCGAACGATGGCGAAGCCTGTTACATTCATTACAGTCACGTCCAATGTAGTTTCCTGTGAAGTGGTCATGATCATGAACTTTTATATTTTTCTCTGTAAACCTCTTGGTGCAGTAGTGGCAGTATTCAGCAGACAGATAACGCAAGAGTTTCAGGTTGTCTAGAGGTTTCATGGGTTCACTTGCCTTATATATTGCCTTTACTTTATTACCGATATCAATTATGGCTTCAATAAAGTTTTTTTTCATCTTCGCCACTGTACATCTGTGGTCCCACAGGTAGACTTGTTATTTTCGCAGCTGGAATCACATCATTATACACATGTAAATATAAACAATAATTGTATGCTTCATGATATATATAGGTATAAGACGTTTTTGCGTCTAGCTCAAGTGTGTGTACAGGCTTTAACATCGCTTCAAAATCGTCGTATATGGCGATGGGTAGCTTATCTGAGTTTTGATAATTTTTAAACTGTAACACAGGTCATCGTCCATTTTGCTCTTGGTGAGGCATCTCTACTTTTACAGAAGCATGTAGGTTATAGTACTTTTTATGTTCAGCTAGTGTCTGTTTCCCTGTTTTGCCAGTTACTCGTAGCTGATAATTATGATAATATGCAAAAAATCGTTTACATATGAACGCTTCAGTTTCATGAGCTGTCACCTGGGAACATACAAATCTAGAAGTTTTTTTATGAATGTGTAATGGTTGTGTTTTTCATTGGAGAGGAGTAGGATATCAAAATGTTCTTCTGCCTCTTCTTTTGTCACCTTTACTGGCACCAACTTCTGTTAATCGTGTAATGCATAAATATCAATAGAGACTCCGGGACTGTTTATCACAAAAGTACTTATTTGGTTCTGTGGTGAGGGAGACTAAATACCTGTGAAATTAAATTTTGACTCAAGATAATAATAATGCTGGTTGACACAATGTTGCACACTTGAAAAACATATGATTCTGGTTCTGAGGATTAATGATGGCTTCCCTGGCCTTGATGCTTGTTGAAAATTCGATATAGCTGAAGGTATTAATGGGATCCAGTTTATTATTTCGCAATTGAATGCGATGTACAGCTATCAATGTCAAATCAGATCTGCGGCCCAAGTAGTCCTCTTCCTCCTGACATATATTTTCCAAGCTAGCTGTCACAGCATCCTCGATTACATAACTATTGTAAATATGTAATTTTTTTGTTTTGAATGCACGCTTATCCTTCTCTTATTCATGTGGTTCAGGCTTTCCATAATCACATTCTAGAAATAGATTAACTTTTAATGCCCCATGTTTTTGTACTTCACATGTTAGTTCACCAATAATGCTTTGCTTGATCTCAGTTAAGTATGTGCATATGTCTTTCGCCTGGTCTGTAGTGTTCTCTGAATCAAAGTTCCGAACAGTGCCCATAAAAGCAGTCCTTACTTAGACAAACCCATAACCATCGATCTCCTCCTCTGCAGTTCGAGGCCTGACTTGAACTGTTGTTGTGGACTGTAGAGGGACAGACGTTGAATCCACATGAGATTTATTCGCCGGTGGTGGGGCAGGCCCATTACACTTGGCGATGTGCACCTTCAGTGTGTCTCCTCTCGAAAATGTCGAGTTGCATAGCCGACATGAAAAGGATGGCTTCGTTGGATTTCATCCACAACTTGTTTCGTGTCGTAGTGCATGACCCAACTGATTAGAATGCTTATTGCAGAACCTGCAGTGAGTGGTCGATACCTGCCTAACGATACATGTACATCTACGCAAGTGTCTGGACATGTCATTGCGAGCGATTGTCGCACCGCACTTATCACACATATGGTGTGCGTACTTATAGGGTTTGTAGGGACACTGGCTCTCGTGCCGCTTACCGATTGAATAGTCGGTAAACGACATACTACAAAACCCACACGAAAAAAAACCTCGGAGATGGTATCGGTGTTACCTTAGAGACAGCATTAGGCGAAAGAAGGGAAGGGACGTAAGAAAAGGCTGGGACTCTACCGGCCATACTGCTGCTACAAGATCAGCAAGCTGCAACACACGATTGAGAAACATAATTTATATTACTGACACACATCTTAATAGTGGGATGGGAGGAAAGCATAGGTATTGCTGACTAGGTAGTGGTAGGTAAAAAAAAACTTTTTAAATCGTCTTGCAAGTACCGTAAGAAGAAGGAGGGAATGTGTTATACTCTACTAACATTAAATAGCTATGTTGCTATCTTCCTTCAGACTACTCCACGAATTTGGTTTTGAAGAAGGAGGTTATGAATGTGCTATCGTTGAAGGATACCTCCTGGACAAACGTAACCACAATGAATTAATTTACAAATATTAAAAACATTAAGGGTAATTATCACTGATATCATTCTCCCAACTGAATACTCACTTCATACTGTGACGCGAGAATAATAAGTTTTCCTTACCTCCGAGAAATAGCAGCAAGATGACAGACGAGCAACTACAGGATTTGATGGAGACCTGCGACTGCTGTCTGCGTTAAACTTTAAGCACACAGTAAATATTCTTGTTTATAAAAGTATATATACATATATAAATTCATGATTATTTAGAAATTCTGGTGCCAGTGTGACACTTGCCTTAAAGAAAAATGATGGTTAGAGCCGGTCGTTAAGACACACATGATTTGATTGTGGCGATGACGTGTCGACCTTGATGAACCCTAGGATCGAATACGAACTGTTTATAACAAGTTTACAAAAAATATATATATTTAAATATATACTGTTGGAAGTATAGTCCAGAGCTCACGAGAAGACGAGGCTCTGAAATTCAGGCAGGGTGGGTGAGCGGGAGGGTGGGCCCAGTGGGCCACAATGTCGCCACCGTCGCCTCCAACCTGTACTACCAGTACTAAAACTATCAGTTCGCAGGGAGATTTTCCTTTCATACGACACGCATACAAATATACTTTATAATGTCATTGTATACGCCTCTATTATTTCTTTTGACAGTAACCTTTAAATTCGCCATTTTAGGTGCCCGTTTGCCTGGTGCGCGAAATATTTTACATTGTGTTTGAAGTACACATTTTTAAAGGGAGCTATTTATTGTACATATTCGCAATCTGTTCCAGTACGAAAATTAATCACATTTCACAATAGTTACAATTGTTAAAACATCTTTTACAATACCAATACTAATTTGAAGACCTTCAGTACGGCCAAAAACAACATTTTTAAACTGTTTTAACTTAAATTGTTTTACTTAAATACCTGCGAAACAACCACAGTGACCTGAAAACAATTTTGATGGCATACATTTAGGGCAAAAACAGTTAAGATCAGGAATTCATAACTTTAATAAAATACTTTGAAAAGATATACCCTTACCGCTCAACTCAAACAGTGGATGTTGTTGTTCGATGATAATTTATTCACTTTCGGGAAGTGGCAGCGCCAGTTCCGGTACGGAAGAGGAAAATTCGTCGTCAGATGAATCACTCGAGCCACTGGAGTCACGGTCTAGGCATATCACAAAACTGTCTATTGCATCTTCCACGCGACAGTCCTTTTGCCAGCAGTCTGCTTCTATATTTTGGACCTGCGAACAGTATCCTTGCCTGTCTTCTTCAGCGACAGAAGATATTGCTTCCGTCGTGATTTCCATTAGCTTTGTTAACGACAAGCTAGCAGTAATGTTCTTTTCCCGCACTAGTCTCTTTGTTTTAGACCACGCTAGTTCAATGGGATTAAGTTCGCACATATAAGGAGGAAGTCTAAGAACATCGTGTCCGTGCAGTTTTAAAAGTTGGTCAATACGAAATACTTTTTCAGGCTTCCTGTTCTGCGCAATTAAGTCGAAAAGCTTTGTTTTTCGCATTTCATGAGTAAAGGGAATGTTNTCCGCGCAATTAAGTCGAAAAGCTTTGTTTTTCGCATTTCATGAGTAAAGGGAATGCTGTTATTGGTCAACCATGACTCCATTTCCTTTTTCACTGCATACTTATATGGGGGTTTATTTTCTTGCACTGAGTGGTAAGGCGCATTGTCCATAATAACAACAGACTTTTCCGGTAGGTTTGGCAATAGCTGATTATGCATCCACTTTTCGAAGTTCGCAGAATTCATCTGCCCATGGTAGTCTCCCATAGCTCTGCCTGCTGGAGAAATTAGCAGCGCATCTTCAATTAATCCAGTTTTAGCACCTTCATGAACAACAATTAAACGGTTCTAAGAACTGCTGTTGGTTAACACACCACATCCAGTATCATTTTGCCAAAATTGGTTAAATGTGATGTTGCTTTCAACCCAGGTTTCATCAATGTAAATTATGGGAAGTCCCTACATTCTGTAGTGGAGAATTGATTTTAAGTATTTACAACGCCAGTGGAAAATGTGCGGTCTTTCCACAAATAGTTTCCGAGAACTGTTACACCGTTTCCATTAAAACCCCATTTATTTCAGAATCCGCCTGAGCGTGTGAACATCCCATGGAAAATCAATTTTTTCTCTCAAAGCAACGAGACGCTTAGGACATGTTGGTACTTGTTTCTGTACTAAGTGAAAATCATGAATGACGTCTCTTATTACTCTCCTATCAAATCTTTCATGCGGACGCTTTCGGTGTTTGCCTGGTGTTGACAGCGAACTGTTACAAGCATCAGCACCTTCTTTGCGAATTCTGGAAACACTTCTCATAGAAATTCTAGTGTATTCTGATGCACGCAGATTGGATTGAGATAATAAATGCTTTATTTGACCATCAGTAGCTTCTTCGTCACATTTATTTATCACATGTCTGATCACCTCCCTCGCTTCGCTGTGTATAGTTTTCCCTTTCTTCCTAGACTGCGCCATAATATACCGTCCTGATACGCACGCAACCGTCACTGACTCGTGACTGACTTGCAGAGAGCTGTATATTTGGGATAACTAGTAGCGAGGGTGACCCGTTACTCTGACAGCGGTCTTTAAACGCCGGAAGGGGGCAAGGGAGGGTTTGCGGCCCCGACCACCACAACGCCTCACAGCCTTGCCTTCTCGTCAGCTCCCGACTGTACTTATTATTACATCATGCATGTGTGTAGCCAAGACAAACTGTTGATAGTAACATGTTCACATAAAAATGTTAAAAAATACTACTGCAAGAGTCCTTATTACATTATGTATGTATAGCCAAGCAGGCAAATGCGAGCAATAACAGCATACGTTTTTAGGATAACACTTTCCACATAATAAGTAACAAACAACATGTATTTAAAGAAAACAACTGTCGCACTTTATTAAATACTAGCTTACCCGGCGACGCGTTGCTGTGGCATAAAAGATTTTGGTTCTATTCATTTCTGTGAAATTAATTGAAAGAAGTATAGGTATATACAAAATATTTATTATTGAAGTACTTGTTTGTATACAATGTTTTTAGTTTTACCATCTTCCGCGTTGGATGGTTTTTCTACTCTAGAACACGACACTTACAATTAATTGACCGTGCGAAAAACATTCTGTTTCTAAATCTATTCCGCACATTTACAATGACTGCCCTTGAGCTTTATTTATTGGCATTGCAAATTCCAATCTGTCTGGAAACTGTGTTCTTTTAAAGTGAAAGGGATTTTCTGATGGAATAAATGGAATTCTGGGAAGAAGCACATCTTCTCCTTTGAAAGCACCTTTCAAGATGGTAGCTTCTATAGTATTGCCCATAATTTATTTTATTGCAAGGCGTGTGCCATTGCAAAGTTTTGGTGGATTTATATTACGAAGTAAAATGACTGGCACTTCTATTTTCAATTTTAATATATGTGGAGGCAATCCTGGAACATCTAGTGAATTTAGAAATTTTGGTGGATAGTTTACCGCTTCATTTTCGTGTAAGGTTACATCCACAGATTTGTATGTGACATGTTCGCTTGGTATTTTCTCAAGGAAGCTGTCGTTTATTTCATAAACATCTTTATTTTTTTCTGCAAGTATTGCTTGCTCGCTTATCCAATTGTTATCAACATAGTTCATTGCGATGTTTGGAAATATGTGATCTATCCGTTCACCTTTCCGATGTTTGGTCTTGCGCGTGGCATTCTGAAAACAATCGAAAAAAACATTGAGAACAACGAACGGAAATGTTCAACAGACAGCCGTCAACAAAGGCGCATCCTGACGCGAACTCCTTGGTAAAAATAAGCTTTTTGCAGATTTCAGTACCTTTGCCGGTAATACAGATAAAAAAGAAAGGTGTACAAACACTCGTGGGAACGAAAGGAAGGTTTATAAAAAAAAACAGAATGAAAATTGGTTGATTTTTTTGGGAGTTATACGCGTCCGAAGAAACGGACACAACATTTCTATATATATTACTAAAGAACATGCGTTTCAACTTTCGAATAGCAGGTTATATAACACAAGCTTATACCGTCTAGAACTATCACAGACAGAATAAAATTTTTACTATGCCTCAAAATATATGAAATGTTTTTAAAGTATGTAAAAGAGATATAAATGTGTTTTCAATAACATATTATAAAAAGTAAACATCGCTCCACAGACCAGAGCGGGCATATGAAAATGACTTTCTTTAGCTAACTTAACATAATATAAAATTATTCACACATTTTTGGTACGTTTTAGTATTATTATGGAACATGTTTTCTTTTCACATGTAGGCCGCGTTATGAGCCGTCAGAAACCACATGGGACAGTGACACAGAAAGCATAATATTGCAGATGTGAAATAACTGCTTGTACCACGAAGTACAACTGCACATGCCAGCAAGATGGCGTCGCCATGACAAGATAAATACTGAAATTCCATTTTGCTAATCAGAACCTGGTAACTTACTCGTCAACCGGCAGCCTAGCGAACAAGGAGCCTCTCATAGCATTTGGTAAGCAATGGGACGAAGACACATTCCCAGAACCTCACACAAAACTTGTATATTCTAATCAAAGGAATCATAATGTAATTTAATATATGTATATGTACCTAGTATTTAACAGCAAGCGTCAGTAGACGCACTCGGCAGCCCGGACGTGTTGCAATCACACAGAATGCCCGAGAGAGAAAAATTGCAGTAATGTGTTTTTTCAGCCAATTACACCTTCTGCTCTGCAAATAACTTCTAAATGACCCACCCTGCTCCACAAATGACCCTTCCTGCTCTGGAAGTGACCTCTCCTGCTTCGGAAAAGTCCCCTTCCTCTCTGCAAATGAGCCCTGAATGACCCCTTCCGCTCTGCAAATAGGCCCTTAATGACCCCTTCCACTCTGCAAATGAGCCCTGAATGACCCCTTCTGCTCCGGAATTTCCTTCTACTTAAGGGTCACATGACTATCTTACACTAACATTTGTACATGCCAATAAACAATTGATTAGGATTCCAGAACGGTATATTATCTCTGTACTTGAGAATTTGGTATGATGTGAAGCCTCCTTATCATGCAATCAGATCGCCTATACATCGTAGCTGGAATCAAAGAGGACCTGGTTATGCTCCTGGGAAATTAGCCTCCGCGTGTTTTGTATTTGAGTCCACAAAGCATAAACGGTAATTGCTGGAGGTCCGTGACAAAAAAGTCTCCGACCAACCATATCCCAGACATGTTCGATGGGTGAGATGTCAGGTGAACATGCAGGTCAGGGAATCATTGGTACACGTCGTTCATTGAAGAAGGCTTACACATTCATCGCCACATTGTGCCGGGCATTGTCCTGCTGAAATATTTCAAGTGGAGTCGCCTGAAGGAGAGGCAGTACCTCGGGCTCTAAAACCTTCCTGATGTAGCGGTTGCTGTTCAGATTGCCCTCAATACGTAGGAGTCGAGATCACACGTTGTATCCAATGGCGCCCCAAACCATCACTCCTGGTGTGTGTCTGCTATGTCACACCACAGTGCAGCCTGCAAAATTGCGGTCACAACGGTAGCATATAACACGTATGCTGCCATCACTCTAGGACTAGTCCGGCAAAGTTACGAAAATAAAAGCCAAATTGCAAGAAAATCTTTTATTACATCAACATTCGCAGAATAATAGGTAATATACAAATTTACATATTATTTTGCACTATTTTCCCGAGATTTGTTATTTAAAAAACGATTAAAAAGATTATAAGTCTAAAACGGTTGTTTTAAGACAAAAAGTGTACAGAGAAAAATTTAAGAAAACTAAATTTCCCAATAATATCCAAAATACACCAAAATCCACCAAATATTTCTTACTATTTTCTCAGGATTTTTCCCAGGCAAACAAAAAAAAATTTATAACCCGAGAACAGTGCCTTTTAAGACCAAAGTGCTGAGACGAAAATAAAATAACACAACATTTCTCATATGATATCCAAAATCCACCATAATCCACCTAAAATTTATTTTTAGATTATGGGGATTTGTCACAGAAAAACGATAAAAAAAATTACAAGTCGATAACGGTTCGTTTTACCGCCAAAAGGGCACAAACAAAAATCAAATAACACAAATGTCACATATAGTATCCAAAATCAATTAAAATCCACCAAACATTTCTTACTATTTTCCCAGGATTCTTCAGGGGAAAACCTTAAAAAAAATTATAGGCTGAAGACGGTGCATTTTAATACCAATTTTGTACAGACAAAAATGAATAACACAAAATCTACCATATGATTTCTAAATTCACTTATAATGCACCCAACACATTTTACTATTTTACCAAGAATAGTCCCGGAAATACGATTAAAAAAATGTTAAAGTGTAAAACGGTGCTTTTTACCACCAAATGTGTACAGACAAAAATTAAAGAACACAAAATTAGCTCTATGATATCAAAAATCCACCAAAATCCAAGTAATATTTCATACTTTTTCCCCGGGATTTCTCCCGAAAAAATACGATAAAATGATTTGTCCAATGCATCCTAGAAAACTCCATAAGGTCAAATGTATGAAATGGACGAAGTCTGAGCACAAAATTGCGCAATGGGCTATTTTCTGGTTCTGTCAGTATAATATTTATGGCTTTCCACCACAGTCGTTTGTCAAAAGTTAGTAATGGCACAATTTTCATTTCTAAAGATTAATATGTTATTAACTGAAGTGCTGAATATATGCACGTCTTGTCTCCATTGTTTATGTCGATAATAGGGAGAAATGTAACACTCGATTTTCCCAAAAATGAATCATTGTGAACTTTTGCATCATTCCTGACCAATTTGCCACTTGAGACCTCAACAACCATCCCATATTCCACAGTAAATTGAGATATCCAGTTGGATCCTCAACTTTAACAGAAGGGGGTGGTCTGTATGTTGCTTAGAGTTTGTTGCTATTTTTGTGTAATAAAGGTCCCTGAGCTGTCGAACTTTTTTAAGGTGTTTTTTTTTCTTGCGATGAGCATGCATTTTTGCAGTTCTGAAGTGTACACAGCAACCATTCCCAAGCCGTATAGCGTATTATGACCATCCAGATTCCATATATTGTCGTCTACATTATCAGCTGTACACTGAGTAACGTTTCCAGTAACCATTCTATTTGAGTCATCGTCGTTAGCCACTGAAACATTTCTTTCAAAACTCATAACTTCTTGATAAAAGCAGCAGAGTCGCAGCTCATGCAGAATATGATTAATGCAAAAATGTGATGAATTTGGATCTCCAAGACTTAACTCAAATTGTAAGAGACAAGCTATTGGGCGAATCTTTCGCATGATTTCTTCACCAATACTAGCTAATTTTAAGACATCTCCTTTTTTATTGGCAAGCATTTCGAAGAAACATTTAAGGGATTGAAACCGATCATCTAAGAATGTTCATGCAGAATATAATTCAGAAGATGTGTAAAATCATACATCCTAAGTTACACTCTCGCATTCTCTTCTGAATTATCCTTTTGCATGATCGCACGTATTTCACCATAAAGATTCTTACTACCTCTGTTCTGGAACTTTACTAAAATATCACTCACATTTTCATGGAGGCTAACAACATTTGTAGTCTCATGATTTTTCGAGAACAACACCGCACCACGAAAATGCTCAGAGATTCTTGTCATCATTAACTTTTCTGAATAGATTTATAATTTTTCTTATAAATGTATTTTATCATGGTCTGTACAACATCGATAATGTTTCAGCCTGTTCTTCAAAAATGTCCAATTCTTTCATAGCAATGAGGAAAACCAGATTCAGTAATCATATATTGCATTCTGTCCTTTGTATACACTAAGCTTAACTCACATATCACACGATACAGACTTTATCCTAATTAAACTCTTTTTGTTAACATAGCAAATTCTTTAGATTTATTATGTTCGTCCCAAAATACACACGTATCATTGTTCAATTCATCCGTGCTGGTTATTTTAATACAGTTTCTTAAATAAACCGTAAGCACAGCATTTCACGAATATCGTGGCATACTCCAAATGTATATGAATAATGATTATTATTTCACTATGAACACTATAAACTGTCAGTCTCCATTACAATTCGCGAAAGTTAAACAAGCGTGATATTTGTAATGCATAAACTAAGCTTGTTGCATTCCGTCATAAATAAATGTCCTACATAAGGCAGGCCAAGAGTTTAGAGCACTCCAACAGGACAGCACGAAACCACAACTAATCCTTTCGACAATATTACAATACTTGTCTAGGATCATCTCCTCACTTCATGGCCTGTGACTCTAAATCGTTTTTATTTATGATGGTGCCCAGTTTCTTTTCTGCGGAGGAAAAAACAAACTATCTAAAAATGAATGTGTGTGAGCAATGCAACTCATTAAACTCAAAACAATGCTTGAGGCAACAGATAGATGCTCTTAGACCCACGCACCATATTATTATTAGAGATATAGTTTATTGTGTAGTTTTGTTTCTAGGGCTTCGGGGACTGTCACCCCTACTATCCCTATTCCAGGAGTTGCCCTTTATAGAGCGAGACATACAGCAAAATAGAAAAATTAAGGGATTGGGGAAGGGGTTCGGTCATTGCATTTACCTGTAGTGATTTCTGGAGACAATGGAAAGCCAGAATCAGGATGGCAGAATCAAGAATTCAACATGGATCATACAGAGTAATGGTCCAGTGTTTTACCACTACTTTAATCGGTGCTTCTTGCTGCTAAAGCTAATTTTTTGACAAATAAATCAATGTAAATTTGTGTGTGGTTAGTTAGGCAGTTTAATAAATTTTTTTAATGTTTCCGGGATTAATCCCGGGAAAACAAATAGAATTCATTGGCCGAGTTTACAAAAATTTTTTATATTAGAGTAAATTTTGTGTTCTTTAACGGTTTGTCATCAATTTTAGGTATGTAAGATTCAAATTTCTTTAAGAATTTAATATCATTGATTTGTTAAGGTTTCTCAAGAATAAAGCTCGAGAAAATAACAGTTTTAGGCGGATTTTAATATTTTGGATATATAAATGGAAACATCGCGTTCTTAAATTTTTTTCTTTACATTTTTGGTTGTAAGACACACCGTTTTGTAATAATAAATTTTAAAAATATTTGTCCGGGACAACTCCTGGGAAAATAAATAGAAATTATTGGTGGATTTTTGCTGATTTTGGATATATTATAGGAAATGTTGCGAACTTTAATTTTTGTCTTTCCGTTTTGGATCGTAGGACACGTCGTTCTTGAATTATAAATTTTTTAATATATTTTCAGGGACAAATCTCGAAAAATAAATAGACATTATGGGTGAATTGTTGCTAATTATGAAAATGTTACAGGATATTTTGTGCTCTTCAATTTTTGTTTTCACATTCTTTGTCGTGAGATGCACCGTTTTTGACTCATTAATTTTCTTAGCGTTTAACCGGGACAAATCACTTTAAATTTATGTTAACCTACAGTAATATCTGAGAATTTTGAAGTAAAAAATTTTTCTTGCTATTTGTCCATAAATCGACATTTTTTCATACAATGTCTGAAATAGACAGGTTGAAGCGGGACACGTCCGAAAAAACTACATTTTGCCACTCAGCGCACCAGTGATGGCATTCACATGCCCATTACAGAATGAGGCATTCGTGGTTTCTGGACAGCAGAAGCCGACGCAATGGCATGTGTGCCACTAGTCCAGCCCACAGCAGATGTCATCGAACCGTCGTTGCAGACAGGTTCACACCCGTTACAGTGCTGCAGTGTCGAGCTAACACTTTGGACGAGGCTGTAGAGTCCATTATGGCTATGCTGAAAAGATGCGGTTATCCTGTGCTGTGGTCACGTTGCATGGTCCAGTACTCGCTCGTCGCTGTGTATGACCCACTTCTATCCACTGATGCCGCACACACATCACTATCGTAGCAGCATGCCCTTTATGAGCCGAAATGTCATGGTATGAGACATCCCTTTCCCGCAGACTGATAATTCTGTCTCGTAAGAACTCACTCACATACTGATATGGTGCCCTTTGACGTCGATGAGGCATATTGGCACTTGCTTTCACTTCGTTTGACAGCTTTTTACTAACTGAGCTTGGCGTAACACAGACATTTCTGGTCACAGAAGAGAGGGCACCGCTGGGCCTACGTGTATGCCGTCTCTCTGCAATCGTATCACTTATTGCATGTACACTGTTCTACACATCCTCCGGGTTTAGATTCATTCGGGCCATTCTTTCTGAATGTTGCAATTTTCACAAAGAATAGTGTATAACATTGTAAATATTTCTGCAAAAATGTAATTAATGCACATCGTTCGTGTATCTTTTAACCTGCACTTATGTTAATGTGTTTGTGTCCAGGTATTTCCTCAATTCAGCAAGTGATATTGCAGTCCCTTACAGTATTGCGATTTCAACACATTTAACATGTGAATATCATTTAAATTATAGCCTGCCACTTCCGCCAACTATACAGCAAACAGTATCTTAGGTGTCTGCATATTCCTTCATATTAAATTAAAATTTAAAACATTACTGTACGATGGTTTGTAATTCCAGAAAATATTAAATGAGTATGTATTTGCATCCATAAAATTTAGGTATGGCTAAAGTTACACTCATTAGCGAAAAAATTGATTACCATGAAATAATCGCGTGAGTACAAAAAGGTTGCCATGCAGTATCGTCATAGCCCGACATGTGTCCCATTTTTTTAATGCAGTTTACTTGCGCGGATGTGTCGATAGGGGGCATAACTGTCACTCTGATATTAATATTTGCAAGACACGAAATAAGGCCTCAGTAACAGTGTGAGCCACAGAGCCAAGTTCAGTAAACACGCAGCACACACCAATGGCGCATTCGAGAAGCATTTGCTAATCTAGATGAGCATGAGACAGGGTGTATCATCGTCCTCCAAAATGCAGGTTGGACGTTTTGGCGCATTGCACACCACTTGAATCATCCTGCCTAAAATGTGAGTCGGTGTTGGATGCAGTGGGAACAGGAGGGTACACACACCCTTCGAAAAGACATGGGTCGACCCTGGCTGACAAGCAACAGTAAGGATCGTTTCATCATGCAACAGGCTGTAAGTTCTCCACATATGTTGCTGTCCACCATCCAGGGACATATCAGAACATATTGGGTTACAACTGTGTCAATCAGTACCATAGCCAGGTGGCTATAAGAGCGCGATGTGTTGTCGCAATGTCCCTTCTGCCATTACAACCTGAGCATCGCCAAGCACTTGTGAAATTCTGGTGTGAACGGGTAGCATGAAGGCTAGTGATTGGCGACGAGTGGTGTTCAGGGAAAAATCATGTTTCTGTATGGATACAGATGACTGCCGATTTCGAGTCGGGAGACGTCTTAGCCAGCGCCATGATCCATGCTTCATTTTAGAGCGGCACACCGCCTCAGCGAGAGGTATCTTGGTGTGGGGTGCCATTTTATGTCATACCCGCACTCTACTGGTGGTAACTAAATGAATCCTAAAGCGCAGTGATTCATACATTAAATTCTGCGACCATGTACGTTCCACTTCCGGGGGCAGCTTGACAACTCAATTTTTCAGCAGGGTAAGGTCCAGCCTTACACAACACAAGTATCTTTAGCCTGCCTTCGTGATGTCAACATGCTTCCTTGGCATGCAAGGTCCCCATGCTACTCGCCCATCGAGAATGTTTAGGATCAGATTGGGCGGTACCTTCGGCCAGCAGTAACCACAACGGATTTGAAGGGTGAATTGCGCCAGCTGTGGCAGGATTTTCCTCAGGAGAACATTCGATATCTCTATTATTCTATACCCGACTGTATAGCTGCCTGTTTCTGTGTTATGGGTGGTCCAAAACCACACTTAACGCATCCTGGAAGTGTTGTTCCCATGCAATATGTGATCAGTATGGTACAACAATTTTGATGTTTTCTGTATACATTCTACCATGTCCTGTGCCTGAACACACTTGTGTGCCCCTGCGATAGCACCTTAAGTCTAATAAAAAAATTAAAAATAAGTGTTTAACTTCACGGTTATTTTATTCTTTTCTGAGCTCACAGGTGATGCTCGTTGATGTGTGAGCGATAGTTAACACTTAGAATCTACCCTTTAATGTTTTATCAACTAATTAGCTAAAATTGCTTCTTTGTATGGTCGTCTAACCTCGGGAATGGTAGATACATAAACATTTACTGATTATGTACTTTTAAGTCATGTTTCAGATTATTAACCAGCTCAGTAGAGACTACGATTATAAATTTTTTGGGGGTAATTATGATAAAAACGCTTTCTTCACTCCCCTCTCTTTAACTCGACCTCTACCACCATCTACCAGACTTGGCATAGATAAACTATGCCCACATTGAGTCTTTCTTCCTTATTGCTGCTGACATGAATAAACCATGGCTGTACCTTCATTTTGTAACCGTTGCACTGGAGGCTAATCAGGCTTTGGCTGACACACTAAAATAACATAGTCTTACTCAAAATTCTACACTGCCTCCATGACTTACTTTACGTTCGATCTCTGAACCTTGTGATACGAATGTAGCTTTGAAATCTCAGTTACAGAGGTAGTCGATAATACTTCGGCAATCACAATCATTTTTAGATCAAATAATCAAACTTCAAGAATTATCATACTACATATATATAACTTATTAATAATTCGAACAGTGATAATAATCAAAACATTTTGACGAGACCTAATGCATTTTTTTATGTTGAATTTTAATGCCAAGAAATGTTCCCTAAGAAATTTCACTCAACTTGTTTGTTAAGGAGACCTCGATGGAGCACTGCCAACATAGTTCAAGAGCAGAGTAGCCAACTTGTAGTCGTAGGGTCGGGAGTTCGCACCCCGAGTCCTCCGTGGCGGATTTTCAGTTCACATGTCGCGCACATGTGTACTGTGAATTTATCATCAGACCGGTCTAACTTGAGCTCGTTAAACGTCAACAACACACACTCTCACAATGTCACACACGCTCTGTCCAATGGCAAATGTATCGGTCAATATGTCAATAATGTAAACTTTACAAAAAGTTCATGGTGGCAAAGGGGTCCCACTAATGTGGTGAAGAAGACTAACTGATGAAGGTTTGTGAACAAAAATTTAACATTACTAATTTTTGTGAATCACGTCTATTTCCAGGTTGTTCTGAGCAAACTTCATTTGTGGAAATCCCTTCGTATATGAAGACTTTCTCTGCAGAACAATGGGACTTAAAATCCCAAAAAATTAGATCTTCTTTTTGTGCTCTAAAGATATTCCCTTCCACACCCATTCGAGATGTTTTTTTTATATACTACCGTGGGGGTGCTGTGTTGCGATCTCTCGTGTCAGCTTTTACAAATTCTTAGCACTGTGAGTGAGTGTTTTGCCCCTTCTTATCAATTCCACCACTACTTACCATAACAAAAATTCAAGAGCTTTTTCTAATCGCATTGCACTTCACAATAAATTAAACTCTGACAATACAATCTTCACACTAACAGCACAAGTTGTTCAAAGTTCAAAATATATCATTTGCAACCGCATTTGTTTAGGTTAAAGTTGTTCAAAGTTCAAAACAATTGACTTACGATAGAAAATACTTAACTTTGCTAACATCAATACATTTTCATGAACATTACACGCTTTTAGCATATCTAAACGGAACAAACACTAAGGCGACAAAAGTCATGAAATACCTCCTAATATCGTGTCGGACCTCCTTTTGCCTGGCGAAGTGCAGCAACTCGACGTGGCATGGACTCAACAAGTCGTTGGAAGTACCCGGCAGAAATATTGAGCCATGCTGTATGTATAGTCTTCCATAATTGCGAAAGTGTTGCTGGTGCAGGAGTTTGGGCACGAACAGATTTCTCGATTATGTCCCATATAGGTTCGATTGGATTCATGTCGGGCGATCTTGGTGACCAAATCATTCGCTGGAATTGTCCAGAATGTTCTTAAAACCAATCGCGAACAGTTGTGACCCGGTGACATGGCGCATTGTTGTCCTTACACATTCAATCGTTGTTTGGGTACATGAAGTCCATGAATGGCTGGAAGTGGTCTCCAAGTAGCTGAACATAACCGTTTCCAGTCAATGATTGGTTCAGTTGGACCAGAGGACCCAGTCCATTCCATTCAAAAAAAGCCCACACTATTATGGAGCCACCATCTGTTTGCACAGTTCCTTGTAGACAACTTGGGTCCATGGATTCGTGGGTTCTGCGCCACACTCTAACCCTACCATCAACTCTTACCAACTGAAATCGGGACTCATCTGACCAAGTCACGGTTTTCCAGTCGTCTAGGGTCCAACCGATATGGTCGCAAGCCCAGGAGAGGTGCTGCAGGCGATGCCGTGCTGTTAGTAAAGGCACTCGAGTCGGTCTTCTGCTGGCATAGCCCACTACAGCCAAAGTTCACCGCACTGTCCTAACGGACACGTCCGTCGTACGTCCCACATTGATTCCTGCGGTTATTTCATGCAGTGTTGCTTGTCTGTTAACACTGACCATTCTGCACACACATCGTTAGTCTCGGTCATTAAGTGCAGGCGGCTGGCCACTGTGTTGTCCATGGTGGGAAGTTATGCCTGAAATAAGGTATTCTCAGCACACTCTTGACACTGTGGATCTCGGAATGTTGAATTCCCTAACCATTTCCGAAATGGACTGTCCCATGCGTCTAGCTCCAACTACCATTCTGCGTTCAAAGTCTGTTAATTTCCGTCGTGCGGCCATAATCACGCCAGAAACCTTTTCACATGAATAACTTGACTACAAATGAAAGCCCAACCAATGCACTTCCTATTTATACAATTTGTACGCGATATTACTGCCATCTGTATATTTGCATATTGCTATCGCATAACTTTTGTCACCTCTGTGTATGTATAGAATGAAGGTGTTACACATTTAATACATTTACGTTGAAACAGCAATCGGTTTAATACCAAACGAAATATTCACTGTACATTGGGTAGGTTTTTGTGCATATTTGTGGATGCATTACATATATTATGTTCTAGTATCAAAATAGTACGTTTTGATTATCGGTCTCAGTCATTTATAAAAACTCATATATATGATTAAGGTCAAAATGGTTAATTTTTTAAAATGGCAACCATAACAACCATAAGTCTCTAAACATCATAGCAGACCTAGCGGTTATTATTATAATACCTAAGAATAAACATTTTTAATGTATTAATGTACAAAATAAGAAAAATTATTTGATATTTCAATATATATATTCTTAATTTCAGTTATTAAATTTAACAGTAATTAATTTTGCGACTACATTGACTCAGAAAAATGTATAAGGTACTGTGAAATATCAAAGGAATTAATATTATAATGAACTGTGTTATTTTGTACTCAATAATTATCTAAGTACAATTTTATTGGCTATTATTTAAAAAAATCTATGTTATTAAAATTTATTTCCATGGAATGTATGATGCAAAAACCTAAGTAGTGTACTGTCTTATTATAGTTATTAAGTATTAATATTACTGTTAATTTTTTTCTGGCGCTTAGTAGACCCTGATGTTAAGAGCCACCCAAATATTTACATTCGTCACTCACTTTTTTTTTCTGGCGTAGTGGTGAGGTCTACGTTTATGCCTCAAAATGGAGTTGAAGTGAATATTGCAGCACGGAAACTAAACTTTAAATAACACGAACGAGGAAAATCAGATAAGGGTTGCAGTTTCCGTAAAACATTTTCCTCGTAGTGATTTAATTCTGCAAATAATTTTAATAAGTTACACAGTGTTTTTATAGCTGAAGTATTAAAATTGTTTATTAAAATACTTTATTTCAATTTAATAATACCGATATTATAGAGACGAAGGACGTATTGTGTATGAGTTTTCGTAAGGAATAAAGATTTTTATAAACCACTAATCTATGTTATTTGTCGTTCTCTGAATTTATTGAATTTGTTTCGGAATGGTCCAAAAATTATATTTTTATAAAACTTGTAGTAGTGGTTTTCCACATGTTTCTAAAAGTAACTGCCATAAAGCAATAGGAATCAACAAAAAGCAAGAAAGGATACAGTGATATGGGATTAATATACTTACATATATAGGCTCTCCGCTGTCAAGTGAGCACTTTTAATGCACTAGTAACTTTTTTCTTTCAAATATTTTTTTATCTTTAACAACATTTAAAAATAAATGTTGCCATGTAAGTATAACACAGTGTGAATATTCCACAACACTAGGAATTTAATTGTAAAATTAGATTTATTTATTAATTATTATTCCAAATGAGAGGACATTCTAAAGTGATCACTTTACCATTAACAGCTTATATATACCCACATATATATACATATATGTATATATAGGTGTCCCAGAATGCGCACATAAGAACCACACCACATGAATCCTAAGAGAAATTTGAGATGAAAATATAATGGCAAAATGTCGTACGTGCACAATGTGGCAACACCGCACAGAGTTAGCCCCCGCCCCATCACCCAATTTGTACAATGGTCAAAATGGCATATAAACTACATGTTGAACATATGTTATGACTGGGCGGGATTTGAACCCACTCCCATAATATGATGGCCAGGCAATTCGTAGTACACTATCAGTGGAGCGAAATAGGTAGCTAACTCCATGCTGTGTTGTCACATTGAGCACAAAGATGTTATCGTATGGCATTTTGCCACTAACATTTTCGTCTCCATTTTCGCTCAGGATTCACATGGCGTGCTGCTTTTGCGCGTGTTCTGGGATATACTGTATATATGTGTGTGTTTTATATATATGCACATAACACATAATCACATTTGATCATCGATCTGCAATACTCTATACTGCAAATTTGACAGAAAAACTATATATATATTTGCAAATATTTGTCGATAAGTTGTGCCCTCCTTCGTCTATGTGGCCAGTCAAAGTATTTCGCTTTAAGCACACAGTAAATAACAAGGTTGGAAGGATATGGGAAGAGACCTTAAGGCCTAATAGTAGACCACTTGTGGTTTAGAGCCAGGCAGCTTGCTTGTGTATAAAATTTTGTGTGAGCCAGTGATACCAGTTTTCGGAACTAGAAAGCCATACCTATTTCATTGGTTGCAAGTATTTGGCAAAGGTTCTCCATAGTGCTATGANGCCATCTCCAGGTTAGCCCACATGGTAGGTCGCACTGTGTTGGGAGAGGTGAATCAACACTACCTACTCACCGTTATGTCGCCTGGCAGGTGTGGTGATTGACAGCTACCTTGACCGGGGTAACCATCCCCTGATCGACATTCTGTAGAAATCCGCAGAGGGCTATTAAATGAAAAGTCTGAAATATCCTTCCTCAGTGCAACCTGATATATGAAGAAATCTCTGGGTTAGGACCAATGACACTATAAATACACCTGCAGCTAGAGAATTAGCAGTATTTGGGGTAGGCACTTGGCTGAAGTGCGGAAGTCTGGAAAAGTCTTATGATGCGAGTGACATCAGTGGAGAGAAAGGACGATGGTGGAAGGTGTGAGATGACTGCGGGCATATGTGTGTGGTGTGGAAATATGAGAGAGCATGGAATACTTAGAGTGCATAGGGGCACTCGGAGAGATCTAGAATATTCTGGGCTGGTGGAATGCGGACTTCATTAATGTGGGACTGTATAAAAGTGGGACAAGAACTTTATTGTATACATTGGAACTGTCAAATACACACATAGAATTCATAAAAATAATTAAATTGTTAATGATTCACTGTTTATCGGGACTGATTTAAGTGAATTGATAGCACAATTCATGTGAGGTTCTGGACTACTATATTATTATTAGTTGAAAATAGCACGTGATAGCAATTTATTGTGAGAAACTGTGTCGAGAGCATTTTTGTAGTGTTTGAAAATAGATTAGGATATTACTATTATTACATTTATTTAACAAAACCTCCATCACTTAAACAAAAGAACTAAGTCCACTGACTTTGAGGAATTGCAACACTGGTGTCAGAAGACAAGTAGAGGCATTTATTCAATAAACGAATTGTAAAATAAATCATAAAGTAGATAATGATTTACTAAGATATACTTATTAAGAAATTATAGCATTGGGCCCCATTGTTAGTATTATTCCACAGTGAATGATTACTAGAAAAATGGCGGCAGGTATGGAATCAATGCATGTTTTAATCGCAGGACAAGGTGGCCAAAAAATAATGTAAAAACAGAAATAATAATACTGTGATTACTGTAAATGATTATGTGAATGGTAAAATTATCAATGTTAACGAGATTGTAAATAGCCGAATAAATATTGTTAGTGAACTGGTTAGGCATGAAAATATACATTATTAACTGATAAGTGGACAGAAAAATAAAAAGTCTGAATGAAATTGTTAACTAAAATAAAGAAGGTATTAGCGAGATTGTGAACAACAAATAGACTCTATGGAACTAAAATTAACAGTGTGAGTGAGATAATTGACAGTTTGAATGAAAGGATGTTTAGTGTTAATGAAAGGATGAACAGTGTCGACTGTAAAGTAGACCAGGAAGTGAGCACTCTAAAGAAGGAATGGTAAGAATTCCTACAGCAGCAGGGAAGAAGATACTAAAGGCAAGCAAATGAATATGAGCTGGGATCGACCACTGCTGAGGCAATGCATGGGGGCAGCAAGGAGAAGGTAGAGGTCGCCACCAATACAGCTGTAGCAGGAGAGGGCCAGGAGTTATGCAGTGTGGGTATAACGCACCAAGGGTGGGGTAATGGCATCACAATAAAGCCCGCCCCCTATAATGGATAGACACTTTGGTGCGAACACCAGCACTAGTCCGAGGTCGTCACCACCTTTAATTGCTGGACTGACAAGCAGCAGGCGTACTACCGAGCCGCTGAAGTTCGGCGCTCTGCACTTAGTATACCGCAGTCCCTTCTCGAAAGACATGGACTGGAGTACTCCACACTGATGTCGGCATTGCAGCTGCATTTCGGCGACCAATACATGCAACACGCCCACCCCATTCCCAACTGCAGCAGCTGTGGCAGAACATTGTGCAGCTCGCACACCTGTCTCTGGGTGGGTACTCCGATATGTTACATCGTCGCTGTTGCCATTATCGTGGATGCCATTGCCGATGCGAATGTGCACCGAGCGGTACACTTGGCATCATCACACAACATGCAGAATGCCCTTCCCCGAGCACTGGAGGTGGATTCGTCGAAGCAGCAGCTGACACCCCAGCATGCATTGCAGCCAGTTACCCTGTTAAATGACGATGATCGCATCCTAGACATATTGTGGAATATGGAGGCCACCATTACTGACATTGCTGCCAGAGCCTGTGCTAAGGAGCCTCACCTTTCTCCATCTAATTGTCGTGAATGTTGGTAGTGTGACCGAACAGGACATTTGAGAATTCAGGGCCCAAAAAGCAACCACAGGACCCAGGAGACAGATGTGAGTGCGACTGAGAATTTGCTGAGGAGTCTGGAGATAGCAGTAGGATATAGGGAACTTCTGAACTCTGCTGAGGCAGTGGCACCTGCCCCTCAACAACAGAGATGCTGAGTAAGTTGGAAATGTATAAATGAGGGACACTTAATGAGTCCGGTGTCCATGGATGCCACCAGGGACATGTCACTAACGAACGGGCCAAAGGAAAGCTTCACCAAAAATTATATCTGGTAGCCACAGTAATGCTTATCTGATGCACAGCCCCATCAAAATTACTGGTAACAATATAACTGACGAAACGAATAAATACCTCTATAGTGTGGTATGAAGAATGAGTGAGTGAAGAGATTTGGGCGGCTCTAAACAGCGAGGCATTGAAAGTCGATGATGGTGGTTGAGGTGAGTATGTAGAAGTGCCAGAATTAAGGGGCAGGGGAAATGGGAGATCCCCAATAAAACCCTCCAACCAATGGCATCGTCCGGCACGATTACCACATGCGAAAATCCAGTGACCCAGCCGGGGATTGAACCTGGTTCGCCCTGGGGGGAGGCAAGCAGGCTAACCGCTCAGACACCATGGCCTCATGAAAAACAATTATATTGGAGTCGGACTGCTTAAGAAGTTCCTTCGCAGTTAATGCAGGTGAGGCAACAACAATTGCTTCTTCAGGAGAAGAAAAACAAACAAGGGTAAAAAACGAACATATCCCAGTGTTTACTGTTATCAAGAGGAACACTCGCTATGACCCGAGAGTTGCAGGCGATGCATTTAGGGAGTTGTTAGTGTGGTTTTATGAAAATAAACACCACGGCAGCAACACATATCAGTGCCAAGGATGATAGGAATGCCGTTACGAAAATTTTAATCTAGTAAGTGAATCTCCTTCCAGATATGTCGTCGGAACTTCCTAGAGGAAAAGTCTAAGATTGTTCACAAAGACCGACTGGGGCCTCCCGAATGTCCAGAAGTTGGACGGTCTATTCATATCGAACAAACTTGAGGAGGGGGCAGTATTATACTTCTCCCATGCCAGGTGCGCCCATGCGGTGAGTCCAGCCGCAATGAGGGAGGTGAGTCACCACTACCTGCCCACCATTATGTCACCTGGCAGGTGGGATGATTAACAGCTACCTTGACTGGTTTTACCATCCCTTGACCTCCTTCTGGTGAACTCGGCATAGTGTGCGAGACGACAGCAGACGATTGTTTGTGGTGTGAATGGATGAGAGGGTGTGGTAGCCGACGAGAAAAGAGGACGTTTGGAGCTCTCTAGAATATTCCAGACTGGTGGAATTTGGACTGAATTAAGACGGGACTTTAAGAATGTGTGATGCAGACCTAATTGTACACATTGTAACTGTCACATATTGACATATAGTTAATAATATTATTCAATAGGTGATGACAACACTGTTTATTGGGACTAATATAAGTTATTAGATTGCATTAATTTATATGATGTGATTAACAATTATGGAAATATAAGTGTTTTCTAATAATTGTTAAATATTAAATCTTGAGTATTTTCTCTGTAGTGTTTGGAAAGGTATCAGTCACTTATTTTTATTAATTTTTTTATTTATTAAGACATCCCCACTTTAAAAGAACTTGGCTAGCCCACTGACTTTAAGAAATTTTATCAATATATACAATTTTCCGAATGGAACTGCACCTTGAAAATTGCATGTTAACGTTTTAAATTTCCAAACAAAAGTATACTTTAAGATATGAAATCGAATAATGATATTTAGAGCAATATATTGTTTGTATATTTCGTGTCCTAATCTCATGTTTTCTTTCCCCAAGCTATATGGGGAAATTAAGATTATGAATAAACTTTATTGTAATATAAATTATTTTATCGACACTCTTAAACATAGTTTTTTCCTTCATACATCTATATACACGTTATAAAAACAATATGTAATTTTAATTTCAATATTGTTTATATAATAACAGGCAAAAGTAAGCATCAGAAGCCGGTGGGAGTATTTTTTTTATTTAGTGTGAATTAATTTTATACATAAAGTAAGAAAAATTAATTTCAAAATGTTATACTTTGATTAAAACTCCACATGAATAAGAGAATTGTGATAATGTATGAATAATAAAATTAATGCTAATAGTAACAAACATTTTGCGTTCTTGTTCGCACAGTTTAGCAGGTATTGTGAATTTTTTCAAATTGAAGCATGTTTGTCAAATGCGAAATATTCTAATGTTTCATTTTACGAAAACACTTAAAGTAATTACTGCAAAAAAAAAAAATAAAGAATACGGCCGTCTTGACTACACAGGAAATGTATTATTTGAAAAAAATTCTACATATATGTTTATTAAATGTTTCAGACATTAGTAAATTTTAATGCCTAGATGATTTCGTTATCTCTTAAAGTTCACCTTTCTCATTTAAATGTAGCTATGTGATGTTGCTGTAACACAATGGGTTTATATTTTAGAATGGTTGCTTATGTAATGTATATGTATATTCATCTCATGGCTGGAACGGGATTCAAAAATTCAATTAAAAAAATATTGACATAATATGTGAATATTCAGAGACTATGAAAGAAGCAATGGAAGAAAATTAAGTACTTAGTGCAGTTCGTCTTAATTATTCAATTTTGTAGGAAAATAAAATGTAATTTTTAAGTAATGTTATTCTCTTTGCTACTGTATGAGGAATGAAAATGAAGTAAAATATATACGATCATGTTTTAGGAGTTTTTCATTAGACTGTCTGGTGTTATTCATCTTATAACATAGGGATATCCATGAATGTTGCATCGTTCTTAGAATCACACACAAAAAAAGAAATAGCTAAAGGAATAATTTAGTAATGCGAAAAATATATCCTGTAAATAAAGTCAATATTGATGCAGGTGAATGGCAAGGAAAATAATTTAAAATTTATTGTAATGATCAGAATTGTTTTTAGCTCTCTAAAAATTACAACGAATATGTCCTGTTTATGGTTGTTAGTATATTCAATTACTTACAAGACAAAGCAAGAAATGGTGACAATGTTTCAACCAATAAAAAGTGTTGTTAATGTACTATTAAATCAAAATTTTCTAGAATTATTGAATGAGGCACAGAGGAATGTGTCGCCGTTGTAAAAACACTGGAATCGCATTTGGGAGGACTCACGTTCAAATCCCAGTCCTGCAATCCTGATTTAGGTTTTTCTGTGGTTCCCTGAAATCACTCCTGGTAAATCGTAACGAATCCTTGCTTAGAGCCGTGGCCCATTTTTTATCCTTTTTTCTATAGTGTGCGTGTTTCTGTCTCTAATGGCCCTGATGTCGAGATGTAAGAAAATACATAGCAAAATATATAAACATGACATAGACTTCACAATCTAAAATAGCATCGAATTTATGAATATCCTAGTTATTTTATCCATGTCAGATGCCATATTTCTTGTTACACAACATGACTAAAAGTATCCGGACACCCACCTGAAAATGAAGTACATGTTTAGACTTCGCTGCATCGGAAACACTGGATGTCAATATGGTATTCGCCCAACCTTATCATTGATGACAGCCTGCATTCTCCCAGGCGTAGTTTTAATCAGGTGGCAGAATGTTTCCTGAGGAACGCCAGCCCATTCCTCGCGGAGCGCCAAAATGAGAAGAGGTATTTATGTGAGTCGGTGTGGTCTAGTGCGAAGTCAGAATTCCAAAACTTCCCAGAAATATTCTATAGCATTCAAATTACGACTTTGTATAAGCCAGTACTTCAATCGGACCTTGTAGTCGTCAAATTACTACATCACATGCCCTGCAGTATGGATGGGTNTCAAATTACTACATCACATGCCCTGCAGTATGGATGGGTGCTCGGTCATGTTGAAAGACACAGTGGTCATTCCCGAACTGGTATTTTATGGTACGCAACATGAAAGAAGTTAAAATATCAATTCAATCTTATGCCTTGGCAGTGCCACGTAAAGCATTAAGGATGCCAAGCTCGCTCCAGGAGAAACATGACCACACTGTAACACAACCTCCCCAGAATTTCTCAGTCGGCACTACATAGGCTGGTAGATGTCGTTCACCAGGCATTCGCCACACCCTAATATCTCATCCCCACATTGTATACCGTGATTCATTACTCCGCAAAATTGTTTCACACTGTTTCATTGTCCAGTTCCGATGCTCCTTTCACAATGCGAGGTGGCGTTTGGTATTTGCCTGCGTAATTTGTGTCTTATGGGCAGCTGCTCGGCCATGGAAACCAAGTTTCTGCACCTCGTGCCAAAGTTATGGTGCTTGCAGTTTATCCTGATGCAGGTTATAATTCCTGTGTGATGGCGGAGATCGATTATTGACGATTGTGCTGTATTACCATCTTCAACACTCGACGCTCTCTGGCAGTCGACACGGAGGTCCGCCTGCAGACATTTAAGTTGTACAAATTCCTTCACGTTTCCACTTAACTATAACATTGGAAACAGTGGAGTTAAGAGTTAAGAAATTTGGGCGGCTCGTAACAAGGTCTTGAGTGCCGATGATGGTGAAATGAGGTAAGTATGGAGCAGCGCCGGAATGCAAGGGCGGGGAAACGGTAGATCCCCGAGAAAACCGGTTGACCATGTAATTATTCCTACTTGTGAAAATCCAGGTGTGATCCGGCCGGGAATTTAACCCGTTTCGCCATGGTGGGAGGCGAGCTGTCTAACCGCTCTGACACCGTCGCCCCGGAAAAAGTGAACTTAGTGATATTCAGGAGAGTTGATATCTCGCGCACAGACTTCTTACACGAGCAGCACCCGACCACCTAACCACGTTGAAAGTCCTGGGGTTCGTCAGACATTCCCATGTTACAGTTTCACGCTGACTGCTAACTACCGTGACCGCTGACCATATATCTTCCATGTAGTAGATGGCAGTAAATTGTCATCCTCTATATTAAACATACATTTCGCTGGGTGTCCGGATACTTTTGATCACACAGTGTATATCGTTCAGGTTAAGTATAACACAATTTAAGATATAGGAAATATTTTATATCCATTAATGTCGATTTGTACTAAAAAGGATGTTAATATATCAACAAATAAAATTTATGATACTAGAGATGTGTAAATAAGGAACGCTTTTTATCCGAAATTGGAAATACCCTGCTCGTCTCAGCAACATTATGCCAATATATTTCCCACGGTGATCTAAGGCAGTCTTCCATTTGAAACAGTTTTTAACCAAATAGTTAGTTACCTGCCAAGATTTCGTCTATAAAATATGTGTCGTATTTTTGTAATTTGCGTTTTCGATTTCATGAACTTCAAAGATTACAAATGACCCCGCCATGTTAGTTATCATTGAAAAGGTATTTAATATGTACATGCATTTCAGTTGGTATGATAAATAAACTTGTATAACAGCCATGATAAAGTAGGTTACGATGATATCTCTAAAATACATTTCATTCATATTCTTTAATTACAGCTTTAATGTCTCTCTTATTTTATTTGCCAATTTGAAACGCTAGAGTGACGTATCATTATTATATTAAATATTTAATGTTGAGAAGTGGTGTATAATAAATAAAGCATAGCATTCTCAACATGTGAATGTCGATGTATTTCAATTAATACTTTACAAAATACGAAAGGCGAAATTCTTACAAACCATTCAGAGCACGGCATCAGTTACTGATGTTACTAATACATGTTATGCGAAAAATTTCTGTTTTAAACATGGCCACTCTTACACTAATTTATTATGTCATAACTTAAGTTGCATTTACTATCGCATGCTCCCTTACTTATGCCTGTAGTATTCCAACATATATCGGTAATATTTAGTTAGAGGAAACGGGATTACCGCGAGAAAACTCACCTGATAGCAGCAATATCCGTCAATTTTTCCACATTTGAAAATTCGGAATCCAGATTACCTTGGTGTGTGTGGGGCAATCGGACTACTGCATTATGTGGCCCCCTTATCGAAAAGTTTACGAAAAACGAAAGGAGATATGAGATTGGAAAATAAAAGGAATTATTCCCCAAATACATATTACAATATATATTATTTTAAAGTGTTAAGAATAAATACTGTTAAATATTTTAAAAAGAGAACAGTGACTCATAATATTTGTATACCCCCTTTGGTAAGAATTGGGCATAACATTACGTTATGAAACACGAATAATACAGACAGCTCAATAATTTTGTTTGATGGAAAATATCTAAGAGCTTTGCATAATAAGCACAGTAATAAAAATGGTGTAGATAAAACTGATTTATATGTTGAAAAATACAAATACACCCAGAAATAATTGCGCGAATGAATCCAAACTCGGAAGATGTATAAAACACTGTACCAGCAATAAGTGATTACGATTGCAGGAAGTTGACATACATGTAAGCCCAGCAGCGCCCTATCTTGTATGACCGTAAAGGTCTGTGTTACGCCAAGCTCATTCAGTCAAGATACGTCGAACACATTGAAGTCAGGTGCTGATATGCTTCGTCGACGTCAAAGGCTGTCATATCAGAAAACGAGTGAGTTAGAATGGGGCAAAATGATCGGTCTCCGGGAAATAGGTTTGTCATTATGTGACATTTCGGCTCATACAAGGCATGCTGCAACGACAGTGATGCGTGTGTAGCACCAGTGGATAGAAAAGGGTCATACGTAGTGACGAGCAGGTACTGGAACATTTAATGTGACCACAGCATAAGATGACTGCCATCTTGTCCGCATGACTGTAACAGACCGTACAGCCTCGTCCACAGTGTTGGCTCGATACTGCAGCACTGCAACGGGTGTGAACCTGTCTGCATCGACGGTTAGACACAGTCTGCTGCGTGCTGGACTGGTAGCACGCATGTCATTGCGTCAGCTTCCATCGTCCTGAAACCACAAGCGCTTGAGACTGGAATGGGCATTTGAACGCCATCGCTGGCATGCTGAGTGGCAAAATGTGTCATTTTCGGACGAGTCCTGCCTCAACCTGTCCTACAGTGATGGCCGCATACGTGTTAGACACTACTGTGGTGACCGCAATCTGGCAGCCTGAATTGTGGAGCGGCATAGCGGACAAATGCCAGGTGTGATGGTTTGGGGCACTATTGGATACAACATGCGTTCTCGACTCCTATGTATTGAGGGCAATCTGAACAGCAACTGCTACATCAGGGAGGTTTTAGAGTCCGAGGTACTGCATTACTGCATATTCAGGTCCACTTTGATTCCGCACAAAACCCTTTAGGGGCTCTGATTGCAGCATATGGGGTTTTCGCACCATACTGAATTCCCAAGGACAAAATCATGTTCAGTTCTGTAATCATACTCAATTGTGTATTGTCATCTACCTAATAATCTGTGGTATAAAGTTAATGTCAATTGCATGTATCCTTTTTGGTGTTGCATTTTTCACAAAGGTTTATGTATTACACAAACATATCATAAATGTAATATACATTACCAAGCTCTTACAACTCAAGTTAAAAATATCCTTGTTTGTCAGTAATGCAGTTTGAAACTGTTAAGTGTAATTTCGTGCAGTAAAATTTAAAAACGGTTGTCATTTATTTCATAGTAAGTGTTAGTTGACTAGGTTATAACACGACATATTTTAGGCACCACATCAGTTTGGTATGTTGATCATAGTCAAATATCCATTCTCACCACATATAAAACCTTATACACATTTGAGCAGCCAGTGTAGAACCTGTGAAAAACAATCATGACCATCGAATTTATGTATACAATTAATAAAAACAGTCTAATTTCAGTCGGCCGATTATCCTAATGCAGGAGAGCCATGGTACTAAAGTGTACCGGATGTTTCAGAAGCTATAGCCATAAATGTAGGGATGCGATTTACAAATAACGAGAAGCTAAAAATCCTCAGTAATCATGGATCCAGATATTAACAGTTTATTAAATGTCAATTTTGCGCTGGTGGGGGCCTGCTGAATACTAAGTACGAATGAAAACAAACAGAGCGTAAATTTTATTTAATGTATCAATCACGAGGCAGTACAAGTCATAATTTTGGCTAGTCTGTAGCAGGTGGTGGTACTTGTTCAAATCCGATTCAGTTTAGTGTCTGTAATACCTTAGAAACAAAAGTTTGCACAGCCCATGAATGATTTTCACCTTGTTCTTGCTGATCTGCATCACACATCCTGGAAAAACAAGACTTTCTTGTTTCCGAGAAACCATTTATCACTGCAGTGTCTCAAGCTCTACATCTTGTCCCCATTCAGATCAGAGAAGAAAGTGATAGAGTGGCCAACCAGGGAAACTACCTGTGCTCCAAACTCTCTTGTTCATTTCCATTCTCGCGCATGCAGCAAATCTATTAGGGGCCCATGACATTCGTTGCTAGTGATGTATCCTTCATATTTAAGCATTTCTGGACTTATTTTCAATTTACGAGTCGAGGTCTGCAATTCCACCTTGATTTGAATTTGATATCTGGCTGTCGTCGACCAAGATCATCGAGGCAGCTGGTGATCGGCTTGAAGGCCTCTTCCCTTCGATCCTCGGGAGCTAGTCTGTTACTTTTCGCAAGAAGATATTTAGCGCGAACAGATATGATGGCTCACTGCAGCTCTGTCACAAATTCAGTTCGGTCCAACATCATTCATCGAATGGAACAGGCATGACACCATGCATGTATATATCATCTACCTTCGGGTTGAGAAAACTAAATATTCGATCCTCTCCAGCAGACTGATGCATGCATCCTGTAACTTGTTCCAATGTCTGACAACATCATTTTTCGTGGCGAGACAGGAAATGGTCGTATTTAGCTTGGACATCATCGTATTCTACAGGATGTTTAAGTCATCATGTCTGTACATTCGACACATTGATCAGGTAGATTGCATGTTCTTCCATGCCTCTAATTGTGGTCGATGACCACCAAATCTTCTACCACTTTATTTTTCTCACTCTCGAACATGTGAGTCTCTGTGAAGATATTTGAGGTGAGCTCCCATTAACGCGCCCCAATATTCATCGGAGGATATACCATGTACGAACTTAGAAACTGTGCCGTAACTTGTCGGCATCTTACTATAAAAAGATCGAAGCCATTTGTACCGTATCTTATGTACTCGCGATTTCGTATCGATCGCCAATATAATGTACTCCTTGTTCCAATACAAAGAACACATATTCCAGAACTTTGCAAATGTCATATCCATATTAACGTGGTCGTTGTACTCGTGCAGTAAATTCATATCGTCCGTATGAAAAAACATACATAGCCACTGTTTCGGCATGCATGAATAAGTTTGACTCAAGTACACACAGTTCACATTCGCATGGCATCCCATTCTAAATTATAATTGAATGCGGGTTTGCTTCTCGCCAGCGACATTGTCGAGGACGAAGACAGAGTTTGGCAGCGCCTCGCTCGGCAGCATGTCAGCATAATTATCGCTGTAAGGAAAATATTTCAAAATACCCACAGTTTGCAGTGCATGTGCCAGAGCCGGTATGTAGGGGTGATGTAGCGATTTAGAGTATTGATAAGCATTCTCGAACCAAAGAACATTAGGTTCTTCCAGCAATCTCAGCAGCATTCATATCTTGTCACAACATAATGGCTTGCTAATCAGTCAATTCATGGTACTGGGCAACAGTATGCTGTGATAACATCACATGAGGTTTCGACAACTACCTCGGTAATGGGCAAGGGAATGACTAATAACTGGCTTGATTATCTCCAGCATATTTGAGCAAAAATATATAAATAAGGGTTATTTATAAGTTTATAGCACAGTAATATATGATGACTTGTAGAAGAAAGATCAAATCTGGAAGAGAAATAGATTCTTTGCTTATCAACAATCTACCTTTCGAGTTTCACATTATCAGGTACAGTTGCTGCATTCTGGGAAACAACATAGCTGAAAGGTTAACACATGACGACACAGGCATTACTGCACTAGACGAGTCATGAATGTGGCATGACATCGCCTATTTCCAGTACAAGAATCTACAAGCCAAGTACCAGGCAGACAAGAAACTAGCTCACAGTGCGGACGAAATACACTGTTCAACAGACACTAGATTCGGAGAAAAAATATCAGCATGGGGTGTTTCCAATGACATTAAAGCTACGATAAAGATGTGCATAAAGGTGAACAACAAAGCAAGTCGATTTTCCACGAGAAGAGCAAAAACAAAACCAGGAGGATTACTTCCTGCCTTGATAACGACAATAGGTGCTCTGGGCGGTACCGCAAGAGCCATAACGAATATAGTTAGCACTTTGAAATGAGCCTTGAGCGAACATAATAAATTGGTGGAAAACCACCACCACAACAGTAAACAAGAAGATATCACCATGTATATATAAAAAAGGATCAAGAAATTTGCATATGCCGACGATACTGACATAACAGTGCGAGAAAGAAAAAGCATCGCAGCAGGGAGAGGTGATAATGAAATCTCTAGTAAAAAGACCACTTGCTAATATGGATTTGGAACTGTTCGCACAGGAATTGAAGATAACTAATCTTTGCATAGTGTATTCATGCGAGACGATTTGCCCCATTAACCTAACTGTGAAGAATGTGCCATAATAAAACTCGACACGACCATAGGGCATGGTGTGCATCGAGTAACTTACATCAAACATGAAAAATGTGTTGTCAAATATGACAGTTTCGGTAATTTTCTCACTTCAACCGAGTGTGTGAGTGCCTGAAAGGAACTATGTTGATGTACAACTACGAAATGGATCAGATGACGAATGCGTAGAATTTCAAACCCCTGTGTCATCGCGTTCTGGTGTGGTGAAATAAAAAACTGTAGCCAGCCTACAAACTGGTAGAATTTGAAAAAAGCATAATTTACATTCCTGTGATCGACAAGAGCATTTATGAACTGGTCGTGACTATCGTCGATCAGAACGATAAACAAATCGATTTCAGTAACGAAGAAATCACTTTGTGCTTGCACTTGAAATTACGGGATTCAGTTTCGTAAGGCGAAATGTACATCAAGTCGAGCGCAGTGCCATACCAGCGAATGGTAGAGCTCGCAAAACCGGCATGCTAACACATGCTAATGAGCAGTTTCTATGTACCCTAAGGTTGAAAGTGTACAGACATGGAATTTATATTGAACATGCCCAAGCAGGCAGAATTCAATGACGGAATCGACAAGTTTGAGCTGCACTACTATCTACTGTATCTGACCAGCCAATACACACTTAGCCAATACATTCATATCATGATACAGCATCAATATATTTACACTTTGCGTTTGCAATCATTCATGTAAATTTATTGTTGTACACTCATGAAAGCACATGTGACTCACCCAATTGCCACAATATTCATTCGCAATGATATAATCCACTGTTTCGAGCTGTTAATGTGTGAACCTAATAGTGGTACAATTGACGAAATGCATGATGTGGACATAACATCTACTCTAAAAACTAGTTCTCTCCCACCCAGAACAATCTCGACATAGTACAAATAGCAGGATAGGGAAAGTGAGATAGCCACAAAGTTCCCATTTTCCCCGAAGGCAAGTTCGATGTAAGCAGTCCATTACTAAAGTAACTGCGCTTCGCCAAATATTATAAGTAAATTGTTGCCAAGCTAGATCTGGTGATAATGTTGGCAATATCGCATCTCTATGCCATGGTTGGTGACATAGAATACACGCAGCAAATTGCCGTAAACCTGACCAACACACATAGAATGCTTCATCTCCAAGTGACTCCGGGCACCTGCGAGTGCAAGCTACTGATCTACCACAAGAAATAAAAATCATTGATATAACATTCAGTAGCTTGATTTTGGTTACCTGGCTCGTCTTATCATCAGCCATGCAAAAACACTGGGCCATGAAGACATATTCCAGCACAGAAAAACTCCCTACATCGTACTGGTATTTCAAATGTGAAAGCAGCACAATATTGTGGTTGACAAATCGACTTTTGACCACTGCAATGAAAATAACATAAATGTATATTTGAATAGCGAAAGTTATATGTATGTGGATTTCAACACCTCCTTCAAGCAAGAAGGATTTACTTTGTTTTATTATCTATATTCCCATTTTCAAGCCTAATACTATAGTCGGGAACCCTACCCCATACTGAACCCAAGAAAAATTCCATAGAAAGGCACTGGCTGCTCTTCTTCGACACATCTAAACAAAATGAGTGAGTTCCAAATGGCATGGTGAAATATTTTAGAGAAATAATTTCTTAGGAAAACACACCTGCAAACACAACTGTGTTCTCTTAGATTTTGCATAACAGAGAAGCTAGTTGCTCCTCGGGGCTGGTGAACAATGTAAGTTAATGAAATATTAAGGGGACGATTTCTGGTCTGCACATAATTTCGCATCCATTTCTCGAGATGTATTGTATAATGTAAGGGTTTCAGAGCCAGAGTCGTTACATGCTCAAAGAGATCTCAGAATTTATGACGACAATGGCAAGACACATACATACTCCTTCTGCCTCTTTTATTCGTGAAATCTCTGATAAGATGAGCAAAAAGACGAACTACTGGCTGACCAAGTAGTGACCAAGTAGACTGAAGTGGGACGAAAGCAAAATTCCTTACCAACAAGTAGGAAACATGCGGTGTGACTTGCTGATGCAGTACCGGTTTATGTGGTTGTTATTTAGCAGAAAAACGGCTGAGCGAGTTGTGCAATGACGAAGAGTAAAGCATAGATGTTCAGTTCGAGTATGGATGTCCTTCGCTGCGCAAGCTGACAAAATTTTTTGACGACTACCAGTGACTAATCTCGGACAGGTCACAACCTGACAGGACATACATGTGGAGGAATGCATAGCTGCTGCACCAGTGGTGTGCCTCGACCTTGGACTAGGGATCTACAGCTTATGACTAGACACGAATTCACCCGAATAGTACCCGAGATATAAGTGGAAATTAGTTTTTCGTGTGATGCATTATCAACATTCATATTATAAAATTAAATGCATCGATGTGCTTGTTTAGTCACAGTGCAGAGGTACGATTTTCACCAAAACAATGTTCAGTGATACTAACATAATTCCATTGCGAAAATGGCACTGCCACACCTACACCGAGACATGTGATTGTGGTGGTATGCAGCAATGACAATTATTTCATTCTACAACAATATATGAGCAATCTCAGATTGAAGCAGGCTGCCCAGGACCATCGGTATGCGTCATGTTCTACATGACACCACTGACACAGATGCCCTGCACTGCCATCAAAATCATCGTCCCGACCCAGTAAAGTCTGCGTCACACTGCAATCCATGAACCATACTCTGCTATGGATTTGCCACAGGTGAGGCACTAACCACTGGTCCAGTGTCCAGCATCCAGAGTCAAGCAAAACCCATACCCAGAGGACCGTGCACCATCAGCGACAATCAATTTGTGAGCATTTCCAAGACAGAAGATGACGTGCCTTTGATTCCCGAGACAAACTGGCACCAAGTCACCAATGACACCACAGCCCAGAAGCGTGTTTTCCTTGAGTTGCTTTTGCTAGTTCCGCCAGACCCGCTGTTGATAGGCGTGATGCCTGTCCAGACACCAACAAATCAGATGTCATCATGCCAGAAGTCACCGAACCATGTGTTAAGGAGAAGCAAGATCTGCAGTGTGGCGACAATGGGGTGGTCGACCATTTGGGAACCTCTGACATGTGTGGTCAAGAAGATGGTTTTTCTTTAGCAGTTTTTCTTAAAAATTATTTATTATGACACAGATCCGAGAGAATGTAAAAGCATATCGAAGGAATTTATGGGCATGGCACATGTTTCGTGCAGATACAGTTGCTAATGGCAGAATGAGTAGAGGTGGAAGTGCAGTGAAGGTCATCGTGTTGTGTGTCACCACAAGGGAGTAGCTTCTTCCCTCCAATCTCGCCCCTTCCCTCCTTGTCCAAAATACTTTTCAAAATGTGATCGCTTTACATGGAAACCAGGCTCGTGCATTCCAAAGAATGTTGATTGGGTTTTGTTATCGATACTATTCGCTATTTTTTTACCATCTTTCGTCCAAGGCTGAACTGACAGGAAAACTTTCAAGCTTTATATCTAACGTCCGGCCACACTTGCTACAGTTACCAAACCTACCTGCTGGCCACCATAGAAATCATCCCCTTAAAACTGTGATCTGTGAAAGGTGACATTCCACCCATAGGTGTGCTCCTCCTATAACCATGCTACTGGCTACACTGTGCGAATCATAGCCCAGTGCCCAGTGCTTTGCACTGCAGACCCGTTTTATTTTTACTTCGCTCAGACTTGTTAGAGTTTGAAGTATGGCAACATCGTTGCTAGACTGTATTTCAAATCGCACCACCCCCTGTAATTGAAAATCTGTTTGCACTGCGCACCCCTACACTTCAGTGTACTTTCGGAGCATTTCTAACCTTTCGTTCCAAAATGGCAGGAAACCTAATATTGGAAGTTCCAACTTCACTCGCCGGAGTGCAAAATTGTACAGATACGACTTCTAGAAATACGACCAACACGACATTTACAAATGTTAGTATTCTGTACTCATAAGTTTGAGTTTTTTGCATGAAAGTGAGTATAGTAATTAAATCTGAAAAAATCACACACAGTATGCTTTAATTTACATTTTTCCTTTAAACACTCTATGGTAATGTGTAAATAAAGCATTCGCAACGGCTCGCTCAGTGTCTACACATCACTGCACTTCTGCAAAATTGTCTCTATCGCCAGTCATAATACCAATTTAAAAAAAAAATTTCACATAAGAGCACACAAAAAAGTCTTCATTAATGCACTTTACTTTACTTTACTTTACTTTACGACATGTAATGCGCTCTAAATTGGCGTAACATTCCAAAAATGTGCAATTATAAAAGCTACATAGTAATCGGAAATCAAATATTACACAAATGTTTATGTATCCTAAGAGTGATATTTCAGGAATGTTAGATCAAGATTTTAAGAGTAATTTACAACTGGTTATAGGGGCCCGCGGTGTTGTTGAGGTCAGACTACTCGTCTCCTACTTGGGCGGAACGGGTTCAATTCCCGGCGGGGCTGCTCCCGGATTTTCGCTTGTGGGAATCGTGCCGGACGATGCTACTGGTCGGGGGATTTACTCGGAGATCTCCCGTCTCCCCCATCCTTACATTCCGGCGCTGCTCAATACTTACCTCACTTCACCCTTATCGGCTCTCCATACCTCGATGTTAAGAGCCGCATAAATCTCTCCGCTCCTATATTGTTACTCTTTGGTAAAAGTGGTATTCTGGTGAATGAAGAAATTTATATAACATTTCGAAACCAAAGTTTTGCTTAACCCTTTTGTCCAGTTCTTTTTATTCTAATGCTTAAGCTCCTCAACAAAAAATTGTTTCTCAACCATCTTATTGGAGGCGTAATAGTTTATATGAGTTAAAAATTATGTAGAAATCATTTTATTTGTTCTATATTGTGATATTTTTATTTTTAATTTTTAGTGTCCCACACTACAGATGACATGATTTTCCAATGGGACCCAGAGGTTCCTTTAGTAGTGGATGAAAATATTGAGCTACCACAACTACAGCTTGTAAAAAACTTCACTGCTGACTGCACTCAAGTATACTCAACTGGTAAGTTAATTCATAATTAAAACTATAAAACATTTTTCATCTTATGAGTTTTAAGTTTGGCGGTGAATTTATAAGGGATATATTTGTAAAATATCAACTGAATTATAATTTATTTATATCACCTAAAGTAGAAATTCCCAGATAAGTCTGCCATAGCGTGGGTATTAATCAGCAAATGGGATATATATTTCGGATCACTGTCTAGAATTCTGGAGGTTTGTAAATTTTGGTGATAGTCAGTATAAACTAATAATGAACTTAACTTGTCGAGTAACAGAAAACTTGGAGATTTAACACTTTTTCATTTATATACAATTTTGCCACCATAAAATCTGTTGACGCCATTGCCAAATTTTTGACCAAATCTGACATAGAATCTATTGTTTACAAATAATTAAGTGCTCCGTGATACCCTGAATAATGTGTTTATTAAAATATATGGTAAAACAATAAGTCATATCAATAAAATATTTCTTATTATTAAAATGTTAAAAAGTATTCTAATCTAAAAAAAACTTAAAAAATATACCAATTACACAGGATGAGTATAAAAGAATTTCCCAAATTCGAAGGTTTAAAATATCAAAACCAAAGAAACTACAACCTTGATTGACCAATCACATGAACCATGGAACCGTGAAGTTTGTTTACCATTAATTCATAAATGTTCAATGTGACCACCATGAGCTACCCGAACGACATCTACACGATAATCAAACTTGTTCCACGCTCTTGTCAGCATGTCCGGTGTTACGGTTTGGATGGCGTTCGTAACTCTCGGTTTAAGGTGGTGAGGAGGTAGCGAGCTCGCATTCGACATGTCAATGTGAAGGGGACGGACTGATGTTTTCTTTATGTGCCGAGAGATGACACTGGAAGCGTCTGTCGTGTCGCACTATGAGTGTGTGTTGTGTGTTAGTCCGCATCACGATGGCGACAGAACAACAAGAGGCGTTCTGTGTTATTCAGATTGCTAAATGTGAATCGGTTAGCATTGTTCAACGTGAATTCCGTCGCAAATACGGACATCGTCCTCCACATAGGTTAAGTATCGTACGTTGGTTTCGTTAGTTCCGTGACATAGAGTATCTTTGCAAAGGCAAAAGTTCCGGGCGGCCGCATGCATCCGAAGATAATGTGCAACGGATTCAAAAAGCGTTCGTACGCTGTCCGAGAAAATCAACTCGACAAGCTAGCTGGGAAATGCAAATCCCTCAATCGACGGTATGCAGTGTTGTGAAAGCGATTGCTGCACGAACCATACACGTTACAGCTTGTGCGGGCACTTACCGAAAGGGATAAAGAACTGAGACGTGACTTCTGCGCGTTCGTTCTTGCCCAGAACGAGGTAGACGATGCCTTCATGTCTAAGATTGGTTTTTAGCGATAAAGCAACGTTCCATACAAATGTTAAGGTGAACCGACACAACGTGCGGATATAAGATCAGAAGCCTCTTGATGAAACCACCGAACACGTGCGCGCTTCCCCCTAAGTGAACGTGTTTTGCGCTGTATCCAAAGACACTGTTTTCTGCCCTTTCTTTTTTCACGAGCCCACTGTTACTGGAATACCTTATTTGGATATGCTTACAGAGTAGTTGTTTCCTCAGTAAGAAAAGGTGGCGGGGGACTTCATTTTCCAGCAGGATGGTGCGGCACCCCATTGGCACCTAGCTGCTCGCGGATACGTGAACGAGACGTTGCCGGAACGCTGGAATTGGTCGAGGAGCAGCTGGTGACCAGGCTCTTCATCACTGGCCTTCAAGAAGCCCGGATCTTATCCCGTGCATTCTTTTTCTATGGGGGTACATAAAGGATCAAGTGTTTCATCCACCATTGCCGGCTAAAATTGACGACCTCAAAACGGGCATTACGGACGCTATCCATACCGTAACACCGGATTTGCTGACAAGAGTGTGGAACGAGTTTGATTATCGCGTAGATGTCGTTTGGGCCGCACGTGGTGGTCACATTGAACATTTATGAATGTGTGGTAAACAAATCTCACGGTTCCACGGTTCATTTCATTGGTCAATCAAGGATGTGGGTTGTATGGTTTTTATATTATAGACCTTCAAATTTGGAGTATTTTTTTATATTCATCCTGTATTGTACAAGATCCTCTGCATGTATAAATAAAAGCACGCATAAAATTTTTAATAACTTTACATTATTTGTGATTATTATAAAGGAATAGTATATTTAATTTACATAACTGATAATTCAGACCTAGTTCAGGTCCCCAGCGGTGTCGAGACGAGATAATGGGAAATTGATAGCACCATAGCACCAATACTAGTAACTCTGGCCATTGGGAAGACAACCCCACCCCACACAGTTTAAATGGGATTTTACTAAATTCCGAGCTATGAAGATATGCATTGTAATAAAAGGGACCTAGAGTGTAATAAAGAAATATGTAGTTATATATATTATTTATCGAAGAACTGTGGGTACATCAATAAGCTCGCATTTGATATATTAACTATTATTAATTATTATTATTGGCATGAAAGGATAAGTTGTCATGTTGGTCATACATAATTTAAATTTTTCAATCTTCATAAGGTTTTAAAAAATATTTTTGCCATATTTTACTTTGAAATAAAATACTTTATTGGCTCTGATTGCGTACTGCGTGTGAGAGATTGTGTCGTGTGTATTTGAAATTCCTGCCTTGTGACAGAAGCGCTGCATTGTGAGAACCCTGGAACCAGTGGTACCACTGATCAGTTACAGCGCCATATTAGTTGTGGTCAGAATTTTGTATTTTGTGGTTGTGTCCGCACGTTGTCGGTCGGGTCAACATAAAGGGCTCGAATATTTACATACACAAATTTATGTTTCTGCGAAAATATTTTTGAGGTAATCATTTTCTGCGTGGATACATTAAAATTTTTGAATCACTGAAATTAACTTTACTTTGTGCCTTTTTAACACATAGAATATTGTATATATAATTTTTTATATATAACAATGTTATTTTGAAAATGATGGCTGATTTATTATATTTTATTCATTTATGACCTGTATACCGCCAAACCTAATACACAAATAGTGCTGTTGTGGGCCACATATATTAATAAAAAAATTTAGCATTCATGTGTTTTTAAATATAAAAACTTATGCTTAATAAATATTTTATCTTAATTCAGTACGCTTTGCCTCACAGACTTTTTGTACGATTTGGAAATAACTTGTTAATCCATATGGTTTTAATTAATTCAGTATTTATAATGATTTGACTATAAGTTTTGAAATTGTATATTTACTATCAATGTTTGTATATATAGTAGGATTTGGAGAGATCGGTCGCAGGATTCATGAGTCGGAGCGCAGAGCCACCAGCCTTCTCGGTTGTCGAGGCGGTGGGCGGTCTGGGGCTGCCATCTTATAGATAAAATTGCCTTTTCAACCCAAAAACAATTCCGAAATTAATTATTTTGCCCAAAAATCACGTTTTTCACCAGAAAAAAAATGGAAAAATAAGAAAAGCTGATTCAAAACTACTCAAAGAAAGATCAGAAATATTCTCAGTTGAGCAGAATTAGAGGCTCTAAGCAGATTGATTCACTAAATCCCCAGAGCAGTAGAAGAGGATCGAATCTCCGAGCCTAGTCCAGCGGACCGGGAAGGATCAATGGACCTGGCCCACTCCTCCGACCAATACTCTGCACCTACCTACCACATCCATATCCCGCTATATCTACCCCTCCACTTCTCCAAACACCCATATTTACCCTCACCTCACCCCCTCCTCAATCCACAATGGTAAATAATTATAAAAAATCGCAAAAATATTTAAGAAAATATTTAATAATCAAGAATATTCAGGGAAACCATTTCTAAAAAATTTGTAACATGTAAGGTTAACCTCACACGCATCCCACCACCCTCACCTCATCCCCTCTCCGACTCCACGCATCCAATTCATAAAAAATCGAGAAAATTCTCAAAAATATAAAAAAAATCAAAATAATCAAAGAACATATAATGTTAACCTCACACTCATCCCGCCATCTCACCTCACCACCTCTCCACACCAGTCATCCCAATTATAAAAAATCAATAAAATTGCAAAGAAATTCTTAAAAATCGAGTGACGTATAAAAATAGACCTCCTTCCCTTGCTCTCCCTCCACGCACAAATTAATCATTGGCCCTACATAAAAAATTTATCCCTCTAACCATACCAATCAATCGTATCTGCCCATTGGCCACTAAATTACGACTTTAACACATTTTTTCCCCCCCGTATTCGACACTTATTATTTCATTTTTTAAATATCTACCACTAGAGAGCTCCCATGTCGTCGATTTCCTAAAAACAAAATTGGAGACGAAACTTTCCTCCATTCCTGAAATATTATTCATATCTACTATTTTTTTAATTAAATATTTAAAAAAAACATGCTAAATTTAATTAAAATATATTTACAACATTGTACGTACATAAAAACATTTCTTTGTGATACTTTTTTTAAAGGGAGGAAGAAACATTATTTTGTAAGTTGTAGGTATACTGGTTCTCAGCAAATCGAGGGTCCAGTCAGAGTCCTTCGTAATCATTTCTTCTTCCTCACGACACACCTTCTTTATAATATTTTAAAAACTGGCTTCGATGTCATATATATTACAGACAGGTACATTCGAGGTCTTGAATGCCCTTCTACATTGTTCGTCCTGGTTCTGTTCTGGTTTCGAGTAGGTGCATTCCAGCCATATGTTATATTTTAGAGACCCACGTTTTTTCATCACATCTGGAAGTTGGTTTATTAAATTTTGTTTCATACTTGACAGAAACGAGTAGACATATTTCGACAAAGCTGTCAGATTCGGAGCAACATAACCTTTCAGAAGGCCCCTAAATGCAGATTGCTTTAGAAAAAATCCAGCAGAATTAGGTTTGCCTAGAACATAGACAGGTTTTCCAGCAGGAGGTGATATGATTCACGACATTCTGTTTCATCATAGTTCGTTGTAAACTGAAAAGCCAAAAAAAACTTGTATAGGCGTGCTTATGCAAATAACAGAGGTATGAAACCTATCAAAGTAACGCGATGCGGTCGGCAGCTAAATCTGTTACTGCTGCTACAATTGCAGGTTATCAAGATTAAAGTGAGTTTGAAGGTGGTGTTGTAGTCGGCATACGAGAGATGGTACATAGCATCTCCGAGGTAGCGATAACATTCGAATGTTCGCGTACGACCATTTCACGAGTGTACCATGAATATCGGGAATCGGTTAAAACATCACATCTTCGACATAGCTGCGGCCGGAAAAAGATCGTGAAAGAACGGGACAAACGACGACTGACGAGAATCATTAAACGGGACAGACGTGCAACACTTTCTCCAATTGGCGCAGATTGGATTTGTGGACTGCCCTGCAAGATTCATAGTGTGAATTGCCTCCTGCACACCTTCAGACATTAGTCTAGTTCATGCCATGTCGTCTTGCGGCACTTCTGCGTGTTCGGGGTGCCCTACACGATATTAGG